>JAHDVE020006599.1:0-32638 GCA_022606495.2 Halesus radiatus
ATTTATTTTAGTATCCTCTCGATACAGTGGCGGTTTTCTCATAAGACAAACTTGGCTTACAATTTTACCAAATTTTAAAAAGCGCACTATTCAAATTCTGTGCTAAACAATCCACCAGTCAGTATTCGAGAAAGAGTGCAAATGAATAGCATACGTGCGTTATGAATTCAGCACCTATAGGACTATCTGCTGAAATAAATAGTTCAAACAAGCCCTCCATTGATATGCTTGGTGTAATCTTAAGTGACCAACTCAGGTATGGGGGCTCCATGGAAGCCAGAGTAAAGTTAGCCTCTCAAAAGCTGGGCGTATTGTACAGAGCCCGCAGATACTTTAATAACACAACTGCTGACCCTGTACAAATTGTAAGTGCGTCCGACTGTAGAATTTGGCAGCCACCTCTGGTTGGGAGTCCCAAAATATCTGAAAAAACTCTTGACTCTGTTCAGAAACTGGCGGAACGTTTAATAGATTCGCCTTTCTTAACAAACGGATTGCAATCTTTGGAGCACAGGCGTCAGGTGGGAATGCCTTCCTTGTTCTACCAGTATTTTAATGGAAGATGCTGTGAGGAACTAGCGTCTTTGATCCCTTCAGCACCGGTATATAGTCGGTTCTGCGACTCGTTCTTGTGTTCAACAGCTAGGCTGTGGAATGCTCTGCCGGCCTCTGTGTTTCCACCATCCTATGACATAGGTCTCTTCAAGACCCGTGTTCACTCCTTCCTATCCTCTAAAAAACCCTCCACACCATCCCCAAAGATGATATAGGCCATGAGGGAAATTATTTCCCTCAGGGTCTCCTGTGTGGTTACTAAAAAAAAAAGAAAAAACCGTGTAAGAGTGCAAATCTTAGAAATCTTTTAGCAGCCCGGTTTTGCAGCGACTATCTGATTTGTTGACACCAAATTTGTACGAAATACTAAATTTTGCTAAAAACAATAGATTTTTTTTTATGATTATCGTGTTTTAAATCGTTATTGAAATAAGTTAATTAAAAAAAATGTCATTTTTTATTGTCAGGTTCTTGCATTGATTGTGATTTTAGAATTTAAAACTTTAATATTCATTTGCCACAGACGTTTTAACGAATCACCGAATTTCATCTTGTTGCTAGGTCGGTAATCTCTGGTGCAGTTATATGATGAATTTCTTTTGGATCTGGGGAACAATGTATGTAATATGGAAAAGAACAATATAGCTTTTTTTTGGGATTATTTTTCACGCTTTTCAAAGGTCCGTTTGAATTCCCAATGAGATAGGTCACTAACCGCCTTTGCTCTTGATAAATTGTTATACGTTTGCACGATATGGTACATACCTGTACCTGTGGAAAAGCGGAAGCCAAAACTATTTCACGGGTAAACCTTTTTTAAACCTTCGGTAACTCACCTCATTTTCTTCTCCTTGTCTTATTGGGATCAGGAACCCATCACATCGAAAGGGTTCCTCCAGGCATCCCTGTCCTTCCTTACCACCTTAAGTATATTATAGAAAATGCGTTGGTGAACCATGTGATTCTTATTTTTAGACTTTCTGAATTAAAACTTTACTTCGGTATTTTATTAAATTCCTTGGAATAACAAGGTTCCAACTGACGATTAGTGCTGATTTGAGTAATTGGTGGAAAATGGTTCCAACTGCACTATTCTTCATTTCTTCTATAGACACCAACAAAATCTAGTATATATTAACGGAATAAGGAAGTATTAAAAGTTCAAACTCCACAGTTATTCACTATAATTTATGAAACTTGGTTTCAAGTTCACATGGAACCTAAGAGATGGTCGCAAAATTGTCTGTAAGTAAAGTGTAAAAATGTCAACGGTCAATGCAGCATCGTTGAGCAGTTTAGTCGCTTTGCTGATTGGCGTGGTCTGGTTAACAAAATTTCTCGCTTTCGGAACATAAAATAATGCATGAGATCTCCCACGAGTATGATTATTAAAACCGTATAAGTTTACCGCTTTCAACGTATCTGGATTTCGTATGGTTTACATCATAATTTATAATCAGTTAATAAATTAATTATACTTACTTTTTAGTCACCATTTTAGTAATATATATATTGTATAATTCAATTTTTAATTATTAATTATTTTTATTGAGATTTAAAAACCTCATTTTAATATGCAATCATTGTAGAAAATAATATTAACATAACCTAAATGAAATATGAAAACGGAAAAAATGACAGAAAATAAAAAGATTTCAGTCGCACCTGGGACTCGAAGCCAGGTCCTCTGCCTATCCGGGTCAACCGCTTAACCAACTTAACTACTGAGACCAGTTCAATTTATGCAATCTTCATCGATATCATATCTCAAATTGAAGATTTGTTAATATTATTCTCCAATTTTTTTATGCCATATTATTAGCAGCTATCTTTATAATCATTACAAAGTTCCTAAGGAACACAATTGCAAACTAGACAGTGTCTTCGGATTAATATCCGATTTTTTATTAATATGAGACATCTATTGACTTTTTTTATAAAATTCTAAAGGGGATATTCAATTTTTAATTATTAATTATTTGCGACTGAAATCTTTTTATTTTCTGTCATTTTTTTCGTTGTCATGCTTCATTTAGGTTATGTTAATATTATTTTCTACAATGATTATATATTGTTTAATTTATAACAGTATTCTGTATATTCCTGATGATGAATCATTTGAAGAAATTATATAATCCGTTACACTCCTTCCTTTCTTCGATAAAAACGTCCATCCAGCATTCCCAAAGATGACTAGCTCTGAGGGATATGGTTTCCCTCCTATTTGGAGTTGATAGATAAACCTCAACTACCCCTTAGCTGAAACGATATATGAAGTTTGGTAAGACAGGTTTTTTTCCGCATCTTTTTGGCCAATTTCCAAATTTGTGACTATTGTACCGCAAACCCCCCTCTATTTTATATTATGTGTCGCATTACTCGAGTAAGCCTAGTCGTACCCTTCCCAGCTGTCAATGACACAATAACTGTGAAGATAAATATCATTTACAATAATATGCCTACATACTTTTCCTCGCTTACACCCATGTCTGTCCGACAACAATTCATTGTCGAGGACAGGACTGGGGGAAGTGTCAGATGCACTGAACAGATAAATCCATAGAAGTCCATTGTGGGAGTGTCTGGTTTGCCTTAAGTACGGTCAGTTCTCCCTTATTTCTATTAAAAATGAAAAAACAAATATCGTTATTCTTTATTTATATTGTGTGAATGCCGCATAAGAATACCAACAGTTCACAACTATCCGAAGCCAGTGGGACTATGGCCTCCTCAATGGCCAGTAGCGGTTCGTGGTTCCGAATGATTGCGGGGCATACATATACCTATCATAAACTATAATAAATCTTGAATATGAAAAAAAGAACGTAATTTTAACACATTTTCTAATGTAGTTCAATCGTATGATTTATGACATACCAAAAAAATTAAGCTATCCATTGATTAATGTTTTCATAAAATAATAAATTACTACGAGAACAAATAAATTATTTTTTTCCTTAACGAGTATTTAATATACTCGTTATCTTTTCACGACCACGAAATGAAGACACTATTTTAAATGTTTATTTATCATTTTTATCCCCCCGCTAAAAATTTACATTTTGCGAAGTAAATAAGCTACATCGCTTCATATCCACATTTCATTTACAGTGAAATTTTAAAACTAACCAAGGAGTGAGAATTGCGAGTAGAAACGATTTTTTTTCTGCTGCTCTATTCCATATAAGGGCACAATATATTTGTGCCCGGATGCCATACAAAGCGTTCCCATAGATAAATAATGCAATAGTGAATCCGCATGCGCAGAGAACCCAATATTCGGACATCATTTAAGATGTGCCCCGCTAACTAGAATAAAATCTCCGCTAACCGCTATGCCGCTAGGTGAATGTCTCTATCAATCAAACGTATCAAGAAATGGCGGTAATTATTTGGAAAATTGTGCGTGCCTCTAAATATCAAGAAGTCGATTGTTTGTATTTTAAGTATTATTTTTAAGAAGTAATTCGTTAAAAATTAGATGGGGCACATGCCCAAGTGCCCTTATTGGATAACCGCCACTGTTAATTGGGATATGTTATGAGGCTGATGGGAGTGGATACATTAAGGAGATGGAGAAAAGAAGGTTGAATAATACCTGGATAAATATTCAGATGTGATCATTAAGCATGGCCATTGCCATTTCAAGCAACGCCAACGATTCGATGCTGAATGGTCGTCTACCAATCTGATACGAAGTAGTGGATCTTAACCTCTCGGCCACGGAGCTCGACAAACAGATAAATAATTACATATTTATTTCCTTAGGCAATATGTCAAGTTAGGAAATATGGACCAGGCAAATATAATGCAACGTCAACTTACGTGTTCCTCAATTGATGATAAATTACTATGTTTTGCAAATACAAATGTTCCCAATGTAAATGTCAATGTAAATGAATGAATAAATAAATAAATTAATTTCATTGGCCGATATGGAGCTTGGTAATCGAAAGGTCCGGCGTAAATTGGCATGTCAATTTTTTTTCAAGTCGGTAACGATCACACTTCTTGAGATTGCTTGTTCAGTGGCGAGCAAGACTTCTTGCAATCTAACACGGTTGAATGATTTCTGAACAGGAAATTGAAGGAAGGGATGATACAAGCCGTAGCTAAATCCTTTCATGGATGTTTATCGAAGAAGATTATAGTCAAACTAACATTGGAGAGCTAACCGAGGGACTACAATAGTAGTTTGATACCTACCACGAATGCCGTGAGAAATGAATACGAATTAAATATTTATTTATTTTATTAATCTTGGTTCACATGTTGTGTGCTCGAATATATGTATATAATTTTATGTTTATTACTTAAGCATGACATGGATAATTTGGCAGTTTGTAGCATTACCGCCATAAAGAAAATTGAAAAGCCAAACACCCTATTGAATTTTGCTGACGTAAGCTTCGTCTGACGCGCGATCAAATACACAAACGTGTCTTTCAATTCGCTCAATTTGTTTTTATGCTTGAACCTGCTGTGTGGCAGTTTTGCATTACTAGGTTTTTTTGTTAACACCGCTATCTACTATAATAAAAAATAAAAATAAATTAATAACGATCATATTTTGACAGCCCAATAGCAAATGGGTTGAACAACCATTTTTTTTTTCAGAAAATTCCGTTAATAAAATGTATCGTTTTGTCTACTGTAAACAAACAAAAAAGAGTTTTTTGAGATTTGAGAAGTGACTTTATTATATCTATTATTTTATAACAATACTTTATTATGCATTTTTAAATAATGCTTTTTTGAGCATTTTTTTAAAATCTCTTGACATAATTTTAAAGGCTGTTTGTTTGCGTGTATTCTTTTTTTTAATGTATTTTCTTGGATATTTTTAAGCATTTTTCTACGTACTTCTATGTATATTATTGTTACACATCTCAGAACAGAGATCGTCAAGTGAGATGGATAAGTACGTGTGTCCCTATCAAAGTATATGCAAATAAACGCCCGTGTTGCCGGCAATGAAATGAAAATGAAAAAATATCAAGGAATCAAAAAAATACATTATAGAATTAACAACAGTGCTACAATAACATTTGTTACTATGAAAGTAAAGAAAAATAGAAAATAAATTAATTAAAAAATACAGTTTATTAATATAAATATATCTACATGTTTCAAAAGCGATGCTTTCTTCATTAGGAGTTATGTATATATCTACATGTGGTGAATAAAAAATATATTATTAATTGATAAACTAAAGTTTTTAAGACAAGATTTTTGTGCATAGCGCAAAGGGTAACAATTATTTCTATAAACAATAATTATTAGCCTGAAACACTCATCCAAATTGAAAAAACCTTTCCGAGAAAAGATAAATGTCGCCGACAGGACACGAACCTGCACCCTTCTTGACAAGTCAAAGCAATTTTCACCAATAAAATGTAGACATAATTTGTCTTGACGCCATCTATTTGAGGGATTTAGCCGTTACAAGCCTCTCTCATACTAATAAAGTTGGTTGTTTATAGGTGAAAATATAATAAAAACAGTAATTATTGAATGGAACACTAGTATATATTGATTAACTTGGCGGGTTTGCGATAAGCCGACGTAGCTCAACGGTAGAGCATCTGACCGGCAATCAGAAGGGTGCAAGTTCGAGTCCTGTCGGTGACATTTATCTTTTCTCGGAAAGGTTTTTTTCAATTCGTATGAGTGTTTCAGGCTAATAATTATTGTTTATAAAAATAAAAAATATATGATTTAATTCATTTATTAATAATGACCCCACAAAGTGAAAACCAATCGTTTGAAGAATTTATAAAAAATAGAAATCATTGTATACGTACGTTTGAGTATAATGGTCAAGGGAATGGTATAACATGATAAGAAGGAAGGGTGTTTTATAATCGATGATTGATGGAAAGACGCATTCGAGTCTCAAGACACATTTTTAAAGCACTAATTAATGCTGACGACCTCCGTGTCAAAACGGAAAGCTGCTCGGATCTGAACAGAGAGTTCGCAGTTTTAAATCCCGGAGTGGGCGAAGAGAATTAAATACTTCGCCTAATTTTTTCTAATGAATATTACATTTTAACCTTTAATGATAAAAAATGCACTAACCCAATGGTTCTGGATAGTTAGGATTCTTTCTCGGAATCACATAAAGCATATGAAAGGGTCCTTGTTATAAAGGCCTTTTTTTCAATCCAGGTTCGAATAGCTTTATTTGTGTCGTTTGGATGTTTCTTAGCGATAAAAAAATGTTAGAAAAATATAATTTACTTTCTTTTTTATTATTGTATTTTTTAATGTAAACACATTTGATAATGCTCTTATAAAGTTCTGCCAGTGTTTTTACAATAGGGTGGAAGTGAATAAAACCTAAATTAATAAGTCGTCACAGTGAGGATTAAAGTGTCACAACAATAAAAACTAAAAATACTTGCAGAACTTAATAATAACATTATTAAATTTGATTTGCATTAAATGTAAAAGAAAAAAATTAAGTGGAGTTCTACAAATTAAACACAGAAACAAATTAATAATAACAGTATGCCAATGTCATTAGAAAAATTATAAAAAGAAAAAAACATAACTAATGGACCTTGCTTCAGATTAAAAGCAACCGATTTATATGTACGAGTATAATCTGTAAATCTACAGGAATGTAAAATAAAATATTTGTGATCCTTTATCACCGCAACATAACTAGCTCAAATTATTTATATTTTAAGCGCATTCAGATGAAGTAAAAGGTCGGCATGGGTCGTTTTCTAGTAACTAAATCTCGCCGGAAGCTCTTCTACCCCGAACGTGAATACTGAATAGCGTCTCCCACTAAAATATACCGCACAAAATAGAGCTTGCATTCAAGATTTTCCGGGTTGGGAAAAATCCGGATTTTGCAATTCGTGCAAAAAAATCCACATTTTGTGAAATCCGAACTATCCGGATTACAAAATATTAATAAAATAAATTATTTGAAACGGAATGCTATATGAAACGATCGCGTCCCACAGGGTAAAAGGCATGCGATACTGAGTATTATATAGGATATTAGAAAGAAGGGTGAACGCAGGAAACTCCATTAACGGAGGACTGAACGCGGTTGGCGCTAACAAAAAGTTATCCAAAGAAGCGAAGCTAACAGTCCCCAATGGAGTGCTGATACCAACCCCGATGTTAAGGCATGGAACTGGCAAAGGAAGGATGAAAGTAGACGGAATGCTGTAGAAATGAAATCTCTGTGGCGCGTGTGCGGTAAAACAATATAATAATAATAATAATAATAACAAAGCATTTATATAGCGCAGTTTTGTGTTGTTTTACTTCAAGTGCGCTTTACTATAAATAAACTTAAAATTGATTAAATAACTCCATTCAGTGGTATCCTACAGTGCTACTTTTACATTCTATTTATACATTCTTAACATATTACATACATTCCTGCTTATTCTTAATACTACTCCTACAGTACTCCTTAGGTGCATATTCATAAAAAACATACAAAAATAACACATTCACAATATTACTACAAAAATAGTAACATTTTATGACAGGAGTCGGGCTATGTTCAGCAATAACGGACCTCACATAAAAACATTTTAAAAATATAAATACGGAGGAAACCGAAACCAAACAACTACCAAAGGCTTGAGAAAATGACTTTTTGTAATAAATTGAAGAGAAATTAAAATTTATAGACAGTAGGATTTTTTAAATAAGTTTGTTTAAAAAGCCCGTTTAAATTCAGTCAATTTCTGGATATAAGTAAGAGCTGGGGGAAGTTTATTCCAAATGAGAGGGCTATTTACACGAAAAGAGCGATCATAGTAGACTAACTAACTAACTAACTAACCATCACGCCGTTTCCCGCAGGGGTAGGCAGAGAGGACGGACCGCCAAACAACTCGATCTTGGCATACACTTCTTGCTTCATTCACATTCATACAACGCCTCATACATTCTCTTCTGTTATTCCGACTTCTGACATGGCCCGACTCGAGTATTTGATTCACTTGATCGTGCCACGTCTTCCTCGGGCGTCCCCGGCCTCTTCTTCCATTCACATTCGCGTCATATATTCTCCTTACACTCCTTTCTTCGTACATTCGCTCTACATGCCCAAAGCATCTAAGCGTCCCTTTCTTAATTTTGCTCACTACGCTTACATCAGCCTTTGCATTCTTTACGAATCTCAACATTTTTCACTCGATCATACATGGTTTTACCACACATTCGTCTCAGAGATCTCATTTCTACAGCATTCAGCCTACTTTCATCCTTCCTCTGCCAGTTCCATGCCTCACTGCCATACATCAGAGTTGGTATCAGCACTCCATTGTGGACTGCTAGCTTCGATTCTTTTGACAACTTTTTGTTTGCGCCAACCGCGTTCAGTCCTCCGTTAATGGAGTTTCCTGCATTCACCCTTCTTTCAATATCCCTATCAGTCTTTCCATCTCTCGTAAACATACTTCCCAAATACACAAACTCATCGACCTGCTCCAAGTACTCATCATTCACAACCATATTGCACACTGTTTTCGTTATCTCTCTTTCAAACACCATGACTTTGGACTTATTTACATTCATCATTAGCTCATTCTTCATACATACTTCGTTCATCCTAGATACGAGGAACTGTAGATCTTCTATACTATTAGCAATCAGCACCGCATCATCAGCATACAACAGGCAACAAACTTGCAGACTACTCATTTTTGCGCCCAAGCCCACCTCTTTCACTTCTTGCATACAATTATCCATGTATAGATTGAATAACCACGGTGACATTACGCAGCCTTGCTTACCACCTTTTGTGATGTCTAACCACCCCGTAAAATCACCGTTTGCCCTAACACATGCAACGCTTCCCTCGTACAGAGATGCGATTGCCTGTATAAGAATTGTATTCACTCCACACTTGGACAACACCTTCCATAACTTTTTTCTGTCAACTCGGTCGTATGCTTTTTGTAGATCTACAAAAGCACAGAAAAGTTTCTGGTTTTTTGCCAGAAACTTCTCTGTGAGCATACGCAGCGAGAAAATCTGATCCATGCATCCCCTTCCGCTCATAAATGCACCTGGTTCGATTTAACCTTGAAGTTCAATTAGACGATTAGTAGCATCTAGATCTGCTGACCTCAGAGTAAGATGCCTATCGCTTAAGTCCTGTCGGATGCATAGTTCAGATATATATATAGAAACTCTATTCTTTCAGGGCATCGAAGCCAATGAAGCTGATCCCTTAGAAGTGGGTTTATATGACAATATTTAGATTCACCAAATATCATTCTCACCGCAGCATTGAAGACGGACTGGATTCTATTGAATTGTTTTTGAGGGAAGCCAGCATATGCACTATTACAATAGTCCATACGTGAAACAACGAAGGAATTTATGAGTGATTTTGCTCCATCAGAGGGAAGACATCTCCTGATTGATTTTACCTGCCTAAGATGGAAAAAACTAGAACTTACAGCTTTTGTAATTTGTGATTCAAGAGAAAGACTATTGTCTATAGTGAAACCTAGGAATTTTATTTCTGTAGAAGGAATTATAATTCCTCCACTCCGAAAACATATAATAGATTTAGCCAAAACATTTTACTCCAAATTAGAATCGAACTTGAATCCCTCAATATCCAACCTCGGCCGCTGGACCCCCAGCACCGACCCCCTCCGTTTCCGCCCAAATTCCATCTTATATCCTCCATTACCTTAGTGAGCGGGCTTAAATATATATCAGCAAGCGCCACTTGCACATTAAACACAATTTACAATTATTTGAAATAAAAATAAATAAAAGCCCCACAGTAGCAATAGGCAGCCCGCTCACTGGGTAGAGAAGACTATCTCCAGATTTATGCACCTCTAACCACGGTTGACACAGGAAGAGGGAGAAATGTTCCCTGGCACTGTACACAAAAAATTTACAATACGATATATAGAAGGAATTATATCTGTATCCTGAATACGTATTGGATGGAAGCTATCCAAATAAATTCTGTCTTTGTAAACAATGTATGATCGTGTGAAAAATGTTTAGATTCGTAAAGAATGCAAAGCTGATGTAAGCGTAACGAGAAAGATTAAGAAAGGGACGCTTAGATGGTTTAGGTATGTAGAGCGAATGAACGAAAAAAGGAGTGTAATTTGAATGTAAGAAGAAGCCGAGGAAGACATGGCACGATCAAGTGAATCAAACGCAGACCAGTACACGACCGGTCAGTGGCTGAGTCGGCACCTTGTTTGGGTCTCACCCAGGTGTCGTGAGTTAAATTCCTCGGTTGGCTAAGTCCTCCATTACGACACAAGCAATAACTTCCGCTTAATGTGATGGTAGTAGGAGATTTTTAAATATTGTCAAGATATTTGTAACCAGGGAATATTTATCTTTCTTTTTAAAAAAGAAGAAAGAAGTAGAAATACTTGAGTCGGGCCATGTCAGAAGTCGAAATCATAACAGAAGAGAATGTATGAGGGGATGAATGAATATGAATGAAGCAAGAAGTGTATGCCAAGATGGAGTTGTTAGGCGGTACGTCCTCTCTACCTACCCCTGCGGTGGAACGGCGTGATGGTTAGTTTTAAACATAATTTTAACTTATTTCTCTAAGTGACTTTAGGTAAGCACTAACCGGTTAGCCAACATGTTACGAAAGCGATGCTTCTTTCATCAGGAATATATAGAAATAAATTTATGATAATAAATTTTAGAAATCAGAAAAAGCGTTAATAATGAATTAAATATAATTAATAATCAGATTTTTTTTAAATAGATTTCTTTTGATTTTATTTTCATATTAATATTAATCATAAAAAAAAAATATTTTTTAATTTCTAATATAAATTTGTTATTCAATATATATATGTAAAAGTAGAAGCACACAGGATGCAATTTCAAAATTAACTAGCCTTATTCACACTTCATTAGATAAATCACTAAAATGCCTTGGAATTTTTATAGATCTCAAAAAAGCGTTTGATAGCATATCTCATGACAAACTTATAATTAAATTAAGCAACATTGGAATAAATAGTACAGCTCTGAAATGGATAAAAAGCTATCTTTTCAAACGTCCTCAAGTGGTAAAAATAAACGAGGTACTTAGTCATAAAAAAACAAGTAATTTTGGCATACCTCAAGGTACAGTACTGGGACCTCTATTTTTTATCATCTATGTAAATGACATATTCATGCAAAAGCTAAACGGAAAAATAATATCTTATGCTGACGACACTGTCATAATACTTGAAGGTACTGACTGGAATTCTATTAACAAGCTAGCAAATACTGATATTAATATATTAAAAAATTGGTTCGATAATAATCTACTCTCCCTTAACACTGAAAAAACAAAATTTATTCCTTTCTCTATCAATAAATTTAAATCAAAACCAGAAATAAAAATTATAATACACCAAAGTAACTGCAACAGAATCAATTGTAATCAAGCATGTTCAATACTTAGTCCAACTTCCAAAATTAAATACCTTGGTGTATATATAGACCAGCATTTTAAATGGAAAACACATATTTGTGAACTTGTTAAACGAATTAGAAAATGTATATATATTTATAAGACTAAGAAATATTCTTAGACTAGAAAACCTAAAAAGAGTGTACTATGCAATTGTTCAGTCTATTTTACAATATGGAATTATTGGCTGGGGGGGAACATATGATAATATTTTAAGTCCACTTAAAATAATTCAAAGATTGATAATAAAGGTAATTTTAAAAAAACCATCATCATTTTCCACTGAAAAGCTTTTTACAATATTCAATGTACCTACAGTAGATAAAATTTATAAAAAAATATGCAATTATTCAAATCTTTAAAGAAAAAATGTTAAATAAATTACAATTTAATATATCCGCAAGGTATCAACAAAACATTAAAATCCCGCCATTCAATACTAAGCATACGCAAAACACATACCTATATCTAGGAATAACTTTTTTAACAATCTGCCATCTGATCTTAAAATTATAGAAAATATCCATGAATTTCAACATAGATTAAAAAATTACCTCAAACTACTCTAACAATTTAAAATTTTTTTTTTAATTTTTATTATTATTAGATTCTCTTCTTTTCTTCTACTTTCTTTTCATTTTCTGTAATACTATTACTAGTGATAAATTACAAAATTTACACGACAAATTCATATTTTCCTGCTTATTGTACAACAATATTTTAAGTTATGATTTGATTAATTAAGCGATAATCACTCACCAAACACAAGAACCTTGTTTCTTTATGGTGAGGAATAGCTATATTATATTTTTTGTTACACTATATGAATCATGTCTTATTTTTATACTCTCTGTAAAAAAAATTATTATATTAAATAAAAAAAAAAAAAAAAAAAAAAAATCAATGTAAGTTTGTTTGTTAGTTTGTCCTCGATGTTCTAGAAAATCACTGGACCGGTTTCGCTGAAAATAGCAGTTTTTTTATTAGTGCCGGGAAGGTTTAGAAAGTAGTTTGAATGAAAACCAATATGTAAAACTGTTGCTATAACGTTTTGAAATTAGTATGAAAAACATTGAACCCGCCATGTTTTATTTAGGTTTGCCCATAGATATAACACTCTGGTTAGCCACAGATTACATTTTCAAAAGAAGAAGGTTTTTTTAAGTAGAATATTTTCAAAATGGAAATCACGAGTAGGTGTACCTACTTAAGAACTTTATAATTTAGATATATTTTGAAAAAATAAACGTTTGGAATGAAATAAAATATTCAAATGAATGTTTCTTTACTTGGAGATCGTTACTTTCGCTGTCAAATCAATTATTGTACCCGAGCAAGGCCGGGTACACATCAGCTAGTGTTTTATAATATTTTTTTATTAACGTTTTTGATTAATTACTTATCTAATTTAATCAATTTTTGTTTGTGTTTATAATTTGTCTATACTTGACATTATCATTTTTTAGCATTCTATATATTGCTGATGGAAAAAGCATCCCTTTCGAAATGTGTATATTAATGAAGTGGTGAATAAAAAGTTAATTTTGGTTCATTTACGTATGTATTCGGTCGTAAAGAATTTATACTTTTCCAAAAATCCGAATTCTAATTCGGATATCCGGATTTGAAGTTTCGATCTTGCGATCTCAAGTATAGAGTCGAGAGGTTGGAGGATAAACCAATAGCATCTTTCTATTGTTATCGCTTCGGAAAGAGTAGATAAGACCTCCCAATTACTTTAACGACCATCGATGGGAGTTTCGCAACTGTTACTGTTGAAGCAACTCAATTATAATGTTACCGTATCATAAATGGGCACTTAAGTTAATTGTTTCCGAGAGGCTAAGTGCTCGCTATTAGTAAACTGACTCTACAAGAAGTGGACATGATTCTGTCCCTCCCTCGATATTCAACACACAAGATTTCATGTACACTACATAAATAGTGGAATATCAAAATGAAACCAGGGTTGTGAGAAGGGGGGCCCAATCCAATACGAAGAAATAAACAGCCTTCGAAAGGAAAATAGTTATATTAGTGAAAAACAATATCTGAACAAATACTGAAGTGCGGCCAAAAAACAATTATTTTTCATCTTGCATTAACTTTTCCACCATCACCTTTGTTTTTCTTGTAAGTGCTGGTAAGGAAAGTAGGAACATTGAATTAAAAACATGACGTTAAAAACCTAATGGAAATTCACTTCGAATCCACTACTCATCCTACACTTGCATGTCTGGAATTTCTCGGTTTTATATCTGTAAAAATTGCAAAAGAAATGAAAAAATGTGGTATAAATCTAGCTTTTAGAACCGATAATAATATGGGAACAAGCCTAAAAAGCTCAAAAAGTAAAAATCCTTTTTTTTATATGAATACCTCACAAGAGTTCTAATTGCTCCCAACCGTCTGGAGCCAGTGAGACTATGACATCCCCACTTGGGGAATGTTTTGAGGTTGAAGGCATTGGGGAGGGGAAGGAAAAGAGGAAGTGGAAGGTGGGGAAATAACTGGCTATTCAGATCTGGTCACCAAACACGGCTAAAAGCCATTTCAAGTAACGTTTCAATTCTGAATGGTGATCGTTCACCAGGGCGATACGGAGAGTATCTTCAACTCTGAATCCTAAACTTAATATTTGATTAAAACGTTACCACGCCGACTGCAACGCTACCTATATAGGGCAGACGGGAAGGGCTTTCTCAACTAGATTCAAAGAACATATACGATGTTATTATAATAAAATCACTTTTTCAAATTTCGCGGAACATCTCTTAGTGAATAATCACATCCCGCTTGACAACAACGAGCCTAAACCCTTACATATAGAAAGAAAGGGTTTTAGATTAAATTTACTTCAATAATTGTAAATTAATAAAGGAATGATCATAATATAACATTAATGAATAATAAAGTAAGGAAAGATATTTATTTAACACTTTTCAGTATGTTCACACTTCCAAAACAATATAACAATTAAGAAAGCATTGTCATTTAAATACGGGGAAACACATTATAAATGTAAAAACATCACAGAATGGAGAATTTTAATTATTTTCTAACTAATTCGGTTTTACCGATAATAAATAATTATTTTATACACCCTTCCAAATTAGAATGGGGTGGGAGTAAATAAAATCGTATTAATAAGTCGTCGCAATGTGGTTTAAGCGCAGTTTAAAAATGGTCTTGAACGCCGAAACAGCTGTCACAATAATAAAAATTTAAATACTTGGAGAACTTAATAATAACATTATTAAATTTGATTTATGTTATACTTAAAAAAAATAAATGGACTTCTTCGAATTGAACATAAAAACAAATAATACATAACTAACTCATCCTTCTACTTACTTATGGTTTTCTGCAGAGGCCAAATTTTTCAAAAATCCATTTCCAGTCAAAATTGTTTACAAATAAAATTACATTAATATGACAAAATAATTTATTGTATTCTACCCCATCAAAACATAAATAAATTGCATAAGAACTTTGGCTTCTGAGGGATTTTTGTAGCAGCCAACGATTAGAGGTTTTGAGGAAGAAAAAGGTGTATAATCTATTTTTTGTCAAACTCCAGCAACTAACTAACAGAGAGGACGGACCGCCAAACAACTCGATCTTAGCATACACTTCTTGCTTCATTCACTTTCATACAACGTGTCATAGATTATCTTCTGTCATTCCGACTTCTGACGTGACCCGATTCAAGTATTTGATTCACTTGATCGACCATGTCTTCCTCGGACGTCCCCGGCTTCTTCTTCCATTCACATTCGCGTCATATATTATCCTTACACTCCTCCAATTAACTGCTATAAGGAGGTTGTTTGTTGTTTTTAATCACCCTAATTGTCCCATATTCTAGCTTCGGTAAATAAGATTATAAACTAAATAGTGATTTACAACTTTTGGGGCCCCTGATAGACGCATTAACTATTGCAAATAGTAAGTACGTGCACGAAAACGATCCAATATTATCAATTTCAATGATAAATGTCAATACAAAATATCGTAAAGATAGTTTCTCGTATGTATGGAATTGTATTCCAGGATCTATTCATGCGGACTTATCCAGATAAATTGTTGGCTTTAAGTCTTACAATGTAAACTACTCATTGTACGAGCATTGTAACGAACCTACGACTGATGTCTTGTATGAGAGAGACCGCATGAAAGAGGTCAACAATATAGGTATATAAAAGCCTGCAAGGTTGTCCAGAATCTCCTCGTCATCATCTGTCATCTGAGATAATACTTGGTGTTAATTGCGTATATTGAATGTTACGCCACCATCATAATATCTCAGTAAAATCTTAACATAAAAAAGGGCAAAAACATTACACCTATGAGAAATATTTTCAAAATCGTAATTAAATGAATCACTGAGTAATCCTATTTCGAATTACTTCTTTTAATGTGTAACGGGGCGCTTAGATCGGCATCAAAGATGGTGATCTTTTTTTTGCTGGTAAAGATGTTTCAAATATATATTTAATTAAGAGGAGCGGCTGCACGGCCTGCTTCATACATTTTTTTTATTTTTTTATTTGAGGTCAAAATACTCACCTAAACCTGATGATCTTTTTTTTCACCAAAAAGTATAGCAAATATCTAGTACGGATTAGAAGTAATTTATTTATTTTTGTTTTACATGATGAAATATAGGCTATTAAAGAATTGATTTATCGCGATTTTGGAGGTACCTTTAACAATTATTTGGGTGATGTAAAAAATAAAGTTTTACATAATTTACTTTGAAAATATAATGAAATATAAAATAAAAGTTTCAAAAAAATATTAAAATAAGCATTATGGTGAATTTAAAATTAAATTATAAACGACCAATTTACGCTGGAACACACATTTTCCGTAAATAATTAAATAATCAAATTTGCCTATAAAATCATGAAAACTTGATTTCTTTAATGGCACATATTTCATAACTGAAAACAAAAAGTATTTCGAAACCGTAGATAATTTACTATAACTTTAATTTAAAAAAAAAAAGATCATTCAGTTTGGGTGGATATTTTAGCCTCAAATCGAAAATTAAGTTTTGTATGAAACAGGCAACACAGCCGTTCCTCTTAACAGTGAAATTAGCGACTAACGAAAAGCCATTAATTTACGCTGTTATTGCTTAAAATCTTACACAGTTAGATCGCTCGTGATTTTAAAACTAATATTTTTAATTAATAAAATTAGTTTGCCTCCTAAATCTCTGTATTATATAATTATTAAAATAATATTAAAAAATATTCAAAGAATATGAAATAAAAAAGGTGAAAATAACCACAAATAAATAATTCATTTTTTATTGGAATAACTATTTTACACCTTATTGTAAAATACAATATTGACGATAATATAAAATGATTATGTCATTTCCATTGTGTAATTGCAGTCTGTTCTCACTGTAACAAAACTGTTCTACTGTTTTCATATATTTTTTTAATCTTTCACATATTCGTAAAAATTATTTACTTTGTGTCTTGTCATAATTATAATATAAACGTGTAAATTTGTTTTTATATTTGACTTTTAGATATTTTTCCAGTGAATAGCTTTGTTCTTCCAAAAAAACACTACTTACCCCTTCCCTTTCGTCGGTTCCCACTCCAACACCTAAATATTCATGTATATCTAGCATTATGTGATATCGTAGTTCAGTCTTAATATATTCCTTACGAGGGACGGGTACTTGCGAAACCGGTCGAGATTATTATATTGAATTGAAGTGATTCAAAGCAAATGTATACGCTTAAATTATCCTTTTTCAACTTGTGTTCATTAATCACAACATGCATGTACCTATATTGTTCAATTATTTCTCTAAATATTTTTTTAAATTATTGTTGTATTACATATATAATATTGTTGAACTAAACACCTGGTAACAAGCTAGTTGCAGTGCCTTAGCGGGTACAAATTCCTGTTGTATTCAAAATAATATTTTACAATTAAAAAAATATAAGAGAAAAAAAAAATAACGGTCGAATCTGGGACTCAACCCCAGGACATTTCGGTCTATCCCGGTCCCGGTTTCGGTCTCCTAGTCACAGATAGACCAAGAGGTCGTGGATTCGAGTCCCAGATGTGACCATTATCTATTGATATTCTGTGTCTTTTCTGTTTCATATTTCATTTGAGATTTGTTAATATTATCTTCAATGATTAAATAAATGTAGTATTTTTTTAGCGGCAAACCCCGTGTTTTGAACCCATTTCTTTAAACAATTGTAATATTTATCACTAATATTCATATTTGTTTATTTCAGATCTGATGCCCGCAAACAACGCTGATGGGAAAGAAAAGAAATACGAAAAGTAACTAAAAAAAACGCAGATGACCAAAACATGTATACACTTAATTAAAATTCTATAATATGAATAGTTTTGGTAAAAAAGCAACGATTTCCTTGCTAAAAGGGATAAAAATAATTGTTTGTTTTATAAGTGGAACTTGAAAGTTAAACCACCATGAATGAAAACAAGATTTTATAAAATAAATAAAAAAATAAACAAATAAAAATTAACATACGATTGTTCATCAAAGTCAGTTGTGGAAAGGGATGATTTAAACATAAGTGAGCAAAATATCCCTAAGATTCCATCATGGACATTGCAGCTACTGCCTCTCCGGAAGTATTTTCGACCTACAGCCAACCGGTGGAGACCACCCTACCAACCTTGGATCCTGGAGACGGCTTCGTAGACTATGACACCAACAACAGCTGCTTGTTTGTCTATGACCCCGATTCATCGGATAGCCTCTTCGAGTTCATCACCAACGGCATCATGCTCAATGTCGTCGGGCTTTTCGGCATCTTTGGCAATGTTATCTCCATGATCATCTTGTCCAGGCCCCAGATGAGAAGCAGTATCAACTACTTGCTGATCGGTCTCGCTAGATGTGACACAGTCCTGATCATAACATCGGTGTTGCTGTTTGGCCTACCGGGCATATTCCCATACACCGGTTGTTTGTTCAATTATTACTATTTAGTTTATCCCCATCTTTCTCCGTTTCTGTTCCCCGTGGCCATGACTGCCCAAATGGTTTCAGTTTATCTGACTTTGACTGTGACTTTAGAAAGGTTTGTAGCGGTGTGCCATCCCTTGAGGGCGAGATCGCTCTGTACGTATGGCAGAGCGAGGTGGTACGTAATCGTCATTATAATATTTTCATTTCTGTACAACTTGCCGAGATTTTGGGAAGTGTCTCTGATACGATACACGCACCATGAATATAACATCTCTATCTACTGCGTGCAAGCCTCCAACATGCGGTCTCAAACCCTTTACATAACAGTCTACATCCACTGGTTGTATCTCGTATTTCTATACTTCCTTCCCTTCACATCCCTCGCGGTGCTCAACTCTTGTATTTACAAACAGGTCCGTAGAGCTAATGCGGAAAGACAAAGGCTATCCAGGTTACAGAGGAGAGAAATTGGACTTGCGACGATGCTGCTTTGCGTTGTCGTTGTGTTCTTTCTCTGTAACATTTTAGCTTTAGTCACAAACATCCTGGAGGCCTTCTACGAGATAATAGAAGACCCGTTGGTCAAAACGAGTAATCTTCTAGTCACTATAAACAGCAGCGTCAACTTTATAATTTACGTAATTTTCGGGGAAAAGTTTAAGCGTTTGTTTTTGCGTCTTTTCTGTACCCATTCGTTCCTCGTGGCGACCGGGAGGGAGTCTCCTGACGGAGCAACGCACGACGACTCCTTGATATCGAACGGTGAGAACAGGCACTCTCTGAGGCTTCACAGGCAGAACACAGCCTGCAGTAGGAACGGTGGTACTATAAAGTTCAACGGAAAAGATCGCAGGTCTGTCAGGATATCCCGGGCCCCTAGCCCGGGGCCTTGCGTGTACTATCCCGGGAATACTAGAGTCACTTACGCCACTTCTCTCACAGCCCCTAGCGAATGGGAAGGGAGCGCTACGAACACCACTGTATTTTAATTTGGATACCAAAACTATAAATACGTAATAATATACTTTTAAGTTGTTTAGCTTTATTACGATGATTTTGTATAAACTTAAAATAAGTTACAATTTAATTGATTTGAAATGTATAACTGTTAATTATTTCTTTGTTTTATCGATATTTTCACAATAATGTACATACCTTAAATAATATTATATCGAATAATGCTTTTGAGATGATAAAGAAACGCGTAGGTACCACATACTATATTGTTATGCAGAAATAAAACAGAGAATTTAAATATGTCAATAGATTTAACTAGCAACATTTGTAAAAGTATTATAGTAAGCGAGTTTGATGTATAAAACTAGCGTAATTTATTAACTTGTGATTTTTCCGCATATTTTTTAATAAATAGCTACCTCTTAGAGAGACTCTTTGGTGTTCCATTAGATTTTAAGTATAGCGGCTCAATATTACTAGATTATCAAATTAACAAGTTTAAGTACACTTGTATCGATCAACTTAATAATTTCAGTTTTTAAAAATCACTTCTGTATATCTGATTTGAAAACAAATACTTAATAAGGCTAACACATTTTAATAAAATCACTTAAGAGGAACGACTGCGCTGCCTGTTTCATACATAACATAATTTTGCATTTGAGGCCAAAGCACCCATCCAAACTGAATGACATATTTTTTTTGTATTAAAGGTTTAGTAAATATCTAGTACGGATGAGTAGTATTTTATTTATTTTTGTTTTAAATTATGAAGCATCATAGGAGGCCATGAAAAAAAAAGTATAATTTTAGATACAAATTAGAAAATTATTTTCAGGTTTATCGTATTTGCCATGGAAATGTGATTACGTTAATAAAAATATAAAAACAAAACATTTTAATAAATAACGTTTTTTCCGGTACATATTTTTAATCATGTACGGCAAATTTGTGTTCCAAAAATTGGTCGTTTTTAATTTAATTTAAAATCCATCATAATGCTTATTTTTTTATTAACTTTATATTTTATAATATTTTCAAAGTAGACGGGGTGAAACTTTTTTTTTAATCACCGTTAGCCTCCAAATATTTGTTGAAGGTGCCTCTAAAATCGCAAAAAATCAATTCCTTTAATGGCCTATATTTCATAATGTAAAACAAAAATAAATAAATTACTTCTAATCTGCACTTGATATTTACTATACTTTTGATGAAAAAGAAAAGATCATTAGTTGTAAGTGAGTATTTTGTTCTCAAATCCAAAATTAAATTTTGTATGAAACAGGCCGCGCAGCCGTTCCTCTTAATAAATATTTTCTCAATAGCAATTTTTTTTATGTTTTTAAGAACGTTTTGATTTTCTTTGATTTTTGTGAAGAATTGCATTCATATTTGGTTTGGTACCTACTGAAAAAACATTTAAAATTGTTCAAATATCGTTCAATCTTTGTAGTTAAGTCAATCAATGTCCACAATAAAAAATATATACATATTAACTACTCTGTATCTTTTTTTTGGCTAAATTGAGCTACATATGTTTGTTATTTATCGAGCCATGAAAAATCATTACTATCTCTTTCGATATCTGAATACACACATATTCATAATAATTTGAATACAAGCTTTTGTAAAATTGAAAAAAAAAAGTTTTTTTTTTACTTTTTATTGTGTTACTAACATTTGAAAGATTTTGTTTTAGTCAATTATTATCTCTTTCGAAAAACTAAAAATGAATTATTTATATAATTGGTTTGGCCGACAGAATGAAAAAAAAAATCATTCATCTTTCCTGAACAACCTTGAATATTCAGTTGGAGGAGTTCAATAAGTCTCTTGAATGGATATTTATTGGTATATATATGGTCTTTTTTAAAACCGTTTAATCATCTTTTCAAAGTTTCAAAAAATTCGCTTTCGAAAAAAAAACATTTTCGGAGGGTGTACCTTGGGAAAACGAAGCATTTTTTCTAAACCTCTGTTATAATGCTCTGCAATAGGAATTACTTGCTGTTATAATGACACTATTATTTCTTCTAATAATAATGACGTTCAAACTTAAATACCAGTATATTTTGTTTCTTTTAAAGTTAGTTCAAATCTATGACTGTTCGGTTATGATCAGTTTTGAGGTTGGAATGTCAAATGTCAAAACAAGGATGAGCTCTATCGTACATATTTTTTTAAATTCTATTCATAGTAAACCATAACTAAACGTCAGTAAGAAAATTGTGTACGCACCTTTTTAGAAACTTTAACTAAAGAATAATAATAGTATTGAGCATTAACATTACCATAATATCCGTATTGATAATTGGGTTGCTCATGAATACTCCAAATTCTTTCAATATTAATAGTTTTTTTTTATATTGAACAACAATTATAGAGCTTAAAGTCACACAAAGTAAGTTTAAATTTCGCCAAAACTAAAAAAATATATATTTAAAATACAAAACAAAATAATAAAAAAAAAACAAAAATTCCCACACTAATCCAAAAACAGAATGCGCATGTGACGTCAGATGTTCCAAATGCAATAGTACCAAAATAACAAGGTATTTCGATCAGTTGGTTTTTTATTAACTAACTAAATAACTAACCATCAGGCCGTTTCCCCGCAGGGGTAGGCAGAGAGGACGGACCGCCAAACAACTCGATCTTGGAATACACTTCTTGCTTCATTCACATTCATACAACGCCTCATACATTCTCTTCTGTTATTCCGACTTCTGACATGGCCCGACTCGAGTATTTGATTCACTTGATCGTGCCATGTCTTCCTCGGGCGTCCCCGGGCTCTTCTTCCATTCACATTCGCGTCATATATTCTCCTCACACTCCTTTCTTCGTTCATTCGCTCTACATGCCCAAACCATCTAAGCGTCCTTTTCTTAATCTTGCTCACTACGCTTACATCAGCCTTGCATTCTTTACGAATCTCAACATTTTTCACTCGATCATACATGGTTTTACCACACATTCGTCTCAGTTTTTTATTCATTTTTAAATAACGATTTGTAAATTCTACGTATAATTATATATAATCAAAGTTATATTTTAAGAATCGACGTTTGTTGATCGATATGAATATATATTTTAAAAGCCATTATATTTTTCACTGGAGTTCCTCATTAATTTCGGTAACACTCAATGTAATCTATAACTCTTCCACTCTAACAATAAAACGTTTAATTGTAGGTAATATCGATTAATTTCGTACCCTTCGACCCTCCATCATATATTAATTGGTGTTCTTACGTTCTACAAGCAATATTACATAATTCACTATAACCATTATTATTCAGAAACTTCTAATTACAGATCTAATCTACTCAAGTTGTTCACTATTATGAATTGAACCTTTTTTTTAATACCCACATCTGAGAAATCCATTAGTTTCTTTACGTCAATAAGATCAAACTCTCAGTCATTGCATATCACAGTCGCGTGCATTGCTCTCTGACTTAAGGTAGGCTGTGTGTAGTTTGGGTATGAATTGTGCAATAATTGAACCGTTTTCTACGAAACCTCGATTTTCGGGGCTATCGTCCCTGCTTGAGTCATGAGGAGTCAGCCGCATTTTTCGGGATTTCGTGAACAGTTAGCCGTAGAATTTCGCAGATGTACTGTTTTTACAAAAAATAGTCACCTCTGTGATAGATTGCCCTGAATTTACTTGAACGAATTCAACTGAGAGTGCCTAACAGACAAACCAGACAAAACCAAACACTAAACCTACCTCAAAACAAAACACCTTTTTTCACTACGCTTCACACATTTTTAACACTTCATACATTGAGTTCGACTTATTCAACTCAGCCCCTTATAATTTCAAACCTAAAATCAATAAATAACATTCACACAATACATATTACTCTACACAGACTAGATTATTTCCCTCCTCCCTCCCACCATCCTAACCTCATAGGCTATCTTTGTAACTTTTCTTTTTTAATTGAATAATTTACATACTTAAATGAAATCCTATTATTAGTTCATTTTTAACATACATTTACCATACATAATAATTATATTAAACTGTTTGTTTTCTAAATAAAATAAAACGAAAAATTTTGAAAATAGCCACTGATTGTGGTCAACTGAATAAATAGACATACAAGTTCCTCACCAAATTCATGGAAAAAAAACGTTTTGATTGGATATTTGTCGCGTTTTTTTAACATCTTTTAATTACTTTTTTTATATTACGCTTCTCTTAGGGTCGGCACAGCTTTTCAGACTTTTCAGACGTTGGCTCGTTCTTTCATCAAAGAGTACGGCTGTTGGGTGACGTCTAGTCTTCTTTGTTTAATCTTTCATATGGACTGAAAGGCACTTGGAATAAATAGTAATCCTTACTTATCTGCAGTGTTTTGGTATCTTAAATGCATAATTATTACTTACCTACCTCCCCCCTCCCGAACTGATCACTAGTGTCACTGGAAAGCAATAGTGCCTGGGTAGTTCGATCTGTAAGGCTCATCATCACGCGATGACAGGAGAGTTCACCGCCGCAATATCAGAGCAGCTGGCCAATTCTGGATTAGTGAAGTTATAGTTAGGTGAATTTAAGTGCTAAGAGGATATCCATGAACAAGGTATCACAATGTCGTTAATGATATGATGCACAGTTAACAATGAAATTTGTTTGAGTACATTAAAATTTAAAACTAATAAGCACCATATCGATTGAGTTTAAAGTCAATTTTATTAAGAACAGTAAATAAAAATCAGAAAAAATATCTATGGTATATATTTGAAAAATAAATCTTTGTTTGAACTCTCTTGTATTTGGAATATACCAGTTTAAAACGCAATCATCTCTTTTCAGGGCTGACGATAATTCAAAACAAATGTCACGTAAAAATTCTATGTTCAAAATTTATGAAAAATTATTTCTAATGAAAACCCTAAATTTGTACATGCAATACCAAATACCGTGGAAATGTGACAATAACTCCAGCTCCTGAAATTTCCTGTACATTGGCGGAATTTGTTTTTTTTTCATACATTTTAATAGATTTTCTATGAAATACGTTCTTAATAAATTAAAGAAATCAAAAATCTAAAAATAAATATTGCACAACCTACATATGTTTTTACTATTTTCTTCCTAATAAATGAATAATATTAAAGAAGCAATTAGGTTTGTATCAACGGTTATAAGCCTCAGAGGTCGAAATAAAATACTTATTAATAAATTGTGAGTTTTTTTTTTAAATTTCTTATTTTAAACATATTTTGGCTTAATATATCAAAATTCTTATAATTTATTTATATATGCTCTAACGGGGACATTGAAATATTTATGTCCATTTAAAGCATACTCGTATATAACTAGAAAAAAAATCATGAGAATTGAGTACCTCAATGTCAAAAGGTACCTAAGTACGGTTTGCATTTTGTTCTAAACTTGAGAGCAATTATGTTCGCTATGGCAACTTATATGTGGATTTTTTTTTAATTAGAGTTTAAAAATCTAAATAATATATTTCACATATAAATCATAGCGAACTCAATTACTCGGTTTAAATGGTCATTATGTACCTTTTGGTATTGAGGCACTCAATTGTGATATGTTGATCCAAAAAAAATCTAAAAATAAAGAAAAAATATCACATTTTATTAAATGAGTCCTTTATTCTCTTTCTAATCCACCAGACCGAGCGCGACTGGCGAGCGGCGAGGCTTATAACTTTTAGTACAAAATTAAATACCTCTTTAATATTTTTAAATTTATGAGCGAAAAGGAGTAAAAATATATGTAGGTTACTTAATATTTATTTTTTGAATTTTTGATTTCTATAATTTATTAAGAATATATTTCACAGAAAAACTATTAAAATTTTAAAAATTAAAGTTTTAAAAAAATCAAATCGTAAAACTCGTACCGCTGGAGGGCGTTAGTGTAACACGTTGCCATCAAATGTCAGAAACTGGGGGTATTGTAATTTTAGAGTATTTTAGTACCTACTTTTCATGTACCAATATTCATTTTTATTTTTTAATAACTTTTTTATTCTTCATTTAAATATCACCAAAAGTCAAAAGACTTCACATGAATTTTCTTCTCTGACTGCGAATATATTATAACATGTATGTCTTTAAATATTTTTCAACAATTACCAGACACCCTGTAAAATATTTATCAAAACCTGTAACCCTTTGGAATATTATCAATATTTCATTAGAACACATAATTTTAAATGGCCTCGAATTATAAATAAATATTGTAAATATATGTAAAAACTACAGTAAGTCAAAATGTATAGCGCTTTCACTTTGATCAATTGTTGGAAAAATAAGCTGATACGTAACTGTAAGTATTGATGTTACTTGATAATTTTGTGTTTATTTTTTTTTTATGTTTGTTTAGCATTATATTATAATATAAATTGTGTATTAAATTACGGGCAGCTACATTACAAAAATTATATAACTATTGTAAATATCAAATATTATACAGCGTGGAACCAAACCAGGTTAACCTTCTCGTACCCAAGATGGCACGCAACGTTACCCAGCTTCTTTGACCTCCGTAATCTTACATAATTAATGCGAATAATTTTAACATTTGGTGAAGCCATAATTTTGAACACTCAAAAATACATGGATTTCTTATGGAAATACGACAGACATATTAATAAGGATTTCAAATTTTAAGGCGATGCAATGCTGAATAATTCACTTGTTATTGGTTTAAAAATTTGATGGCCTAGAAATATCATAGATGATTTAATTAAATACCGCAATTATAACCTCTGGTTTAACCGGGCATTTTTTGGCGAGCCTTTTTATAAGCCTAGAAAAAAATATATCAAACCTAAAAATAATGTTTAAATTGCAAAATCTTCTACTTACGAAAGCTTTTTCGTTGTATTGTCATTATTGTTCATTGTGGAATTTTTTTTTTTTTAGGATATTACTGAAAAAGATTTTAATATTCACGCCTGAGCTTCACAAACTAAAATAAAACACGCATTTTGGTGAAGTTTTTTTTTTAACTTGAATCAAAACAAAGGAGTGCGTGATTTCGCTCGAATTCAGCGAAGTGGATCTCCTTAACAGACATTTTTGCTCTGTATAATGCTACAAATATATAAAATGAGGTCAAATATTTAAGAGATGAATGAATTAAAAATTACTTTGTCATCACCACTTTATTAATATATACATATCAACGTGTTTAAAGGCTTCAAGAAATTTTAATATTAGAATTAAGGAACACCTAGGGTTTTTAAGTAATAATAAATATTCAGAATTTGCCAATTATATTTTGGAAACCAATCATTCTTTTGATATAAATAAAGGTTTAAAAATTTTACATACAAATACAACCGGTTTATAATTTGACAAATTTGAAATTTTATAAATTAGAAAAAGTATAATTAATAACCAATTTTTTTTTTTTCCTTGAATTTATTTTCATATTATTATTTGTACTAATAATAAAAATAATTTCTTTTTGAATTTATAATATAAATTTTATATTCGACGTTTCATAATAATTTGTTTATTGAAAATTTTGTTGTATTATTACCTACTTTAATCAATTTTTGTTTATGTTTATAATTTGCCAATTTTTACTATGTCATTTGTCTATACTTGACATTATTATTTTGTTAGTACTCCATATATATTTCTGATGAGGAAAGTTTTGCTTTCGAAACATGTTGATATGTGTATATTAATAAAGTAGTGATTACAAAGTAATTTTTAATTAATTTATTAATAATGACTAATAATGATTAATAATTTCTTTTTATCATGTTTTCTGGTATGAATGACCATAAATAATATTTGAAAATACATTCGTATACTCGCAGCTAAGAGTAAAGCAGAATACATATAAATGAAAGAATTTCAAAAGATACAAATGATTTTTAATTTTTTTTTTCATGTATAAATGCATAGAATTGATATAAAATATCATGAATATTCATTTAAACATATTGCATTATTCTGTTCTTTTTTTCACTCGGAAATATGTACTCGTAAGTAAGTGAAATATTTGGGTAACGCTGACGTGTTATCTTGGTATCGAGAGAAAGTTTTCAAAACTTTACAATGGGATAGTTAAAAGTGTGAAAATGAAATTATTTCATTAATAATAATAATAGTTTGATAATTGTATAAAAATCACCTTAAGGACGCCACGACGAACTGAATACAGTATCACTGTATTTATTTATCAACTTCTGTCAAAGCAACAAAGACAGAGAGCACACGAGTCCATTTTAGCCACGATTCCCACTAGAAGAGACTAGTTTGACTATACTTTATATAATTAATTATCGTAAGAACTTATGTTTTAAGTTTAAATTTTGTTTAAATGTGCAAAATTCACTCTAAAAATGTGATTTCCTGAATAATTGCTCTCTAGTTAGGCACACTTTTTTGTAGACATTGTTTAACACTGCGAAACTCACAATATTTCTACGTAGCGAAATTACCACACAAGATTTCCAATCGCCTTGAGCCAGTTGGACTATGGCATCCACATTTGTGTATTTTTGGGGCTGAAGGCAGTACCTAACTACTCAGATCTGGTCACTAAACACGGCTAAAGTATTCATCACTTCGATTTATAAAAGTGCACCATCCAGATAAAAATCAAACGATCCAAACTCAATAAAGAATTGTTTGTCGAGCAACATTCATTGATTCTTAATGAAATGAATTATTTATTGATTATTTTCAGTTTTTACCATGTATAATAAATGTATTAAAAACATTATGTCTGTAAATAAATTATTATTAAACTGTAAATATTATAATAACGAAACAATATTGCAACCCAATAAAAGGTTTAAAAAATAATTTGAAAATGATTTATTTTACCCCTATTTATGTGTTATTATTTTATTTATGTTTATTATTGAACTTAAATAACAGTGAGCAAGATTAAGAAAGGGACGCTTAGATGGTTTGGGCATGTAGAGCGAATGAACGAAAAAAGAAGTGTAAGGAGAATATATGACGCGAATGTGAATGGAAGAAGAAGCCGGGGACGACCGAGGAAGACATGGCACGATCGAGTGAATCAAATACCTGAGTCGGGCCATGTCAGAAGTCGGAATAACAGAAGAGAATGTATGAGTTCTTGTATGAAAGTGAATGAAGCAAGAAGTGCATGCCAAGATCGAGTTGTTTGGCGGTCCGTCCTCTCTGCCTACCCCTGCGGCGAAACGGCGTGATGGTTAGTTAGTTAGTTAGTTAAAATAACATCATATTAAAAAAAAATTAAAAACTATTTGAGTGCGACGTGCGAACGCTCTACCAATTGCACTACCGGTCACACCAAAATAATTTTTGCATGTTTTTTCCACTTCATCATATTGTTTGATAATATAAACACATAAATTTATTTTAAGCCATTTCAATTTGATATAATGAACGACCGGTTTCGGGAGTACCCTTCCTTCGTCAGGAATATAATATATAATGTGATCCTTATGAAGGAAAGGTACTTCTGAAACCGGTCGATCATTTTGTTTTTTTTTTTGTAAACATGACTCATAAGCTATTGATCGAATGTCTGTCTCATTGGGAGATTCCTGTGTTGACGAATTGTATAATTGATTTTTTGAGAAAAAAATTGTCATTTAAATACGGAAAAAATCCGTCATAAATGTAAAAACCTCACAGAGTAGAGAAATTTAATTATTTTTTAACTAAATCGGTTTTACCGATAGTAAATAATTATTTTAAACACCCTTCCAAATTAGAGTGGGGTGGGAGTAAATAAAATCATATAAATAATTCGTCGCAATGTGGATTAATCGCAGTTTGAAAATGGCATTGAACGCCGAAACAGCTGTCACAATAATAAAAACTAATAATAAATTTTTGAACTCGAAAAACGTTTAAACGATTTTTTTTGTACTATTGTATGAAGCAATCACTTTGTGGTTAACCATTATAATAAAATGAAACACTCAAACTTTGTATTAACTACATTTATTTTATACGCCTACCGGTTTCGGAACAATCGTTCCATCGTCAGGGCAAGTGTATACTAAACAATATTACAAAATTATGATAGAACATACATAATAAGTGTCACAGTGGGGGTGAGGGCGTGACTAGGGATTAGTAAAGAGTGGGGGAAGAGATAGAGATTGAGGGAGGGGTGAAAAAAACATATTTGAAATGGGGCTGTAAGATAGGTTTTTTTTATAGTTAAGAATAGACTCATTATTATTATATCATTTGTCACCCGCCGTGACAGAAGGACGTACCGTAGCGCGATGACTTGCAACGCATGCAATGTTATTATAAATGAGTGTCTTGCATTTATGCAAAACAAAGCGGACACTCTAGATGAAGTTTCGATTATACAACTGTGTACTTCAACCTTCTCCGAGGAGGAAGTAAAGCTGGCCAAGACCATCTTGTTCGACAAGCTACCGGACAAACGCACTCTCCGGAAGGGAGACGGCAGGATCAGCCGTGATCTTCAAGACATCTTGAGGGCCCTTAAGGAGACAGACCCTGAAAAATTACCAGTGTTCGTCGCAAGACAGCTACATAAATTGCCGCCCGTTAACTTTGACAGTGTGGATGTCTCCCGTCTACTAAAAGATCTCAACGCCATGAAGTCCGAAATACGTCAAATTGAAAGCGATATCAATGAATCATCTAGCACAAACACTGCTGAAATCATGCAAGAAATAAATTCACTTCGTAATCAAATAAAAGAGATGAGTGTTCACAACGAGCACAAAACACTTCCGAATCTGTCAAAACATGACAATGACAATAATGTGGGTACTTCTCAAACTTCTGAGGATGTAAACAACACCTACACACACGCAAAACCTGAATCGTATGTAGATGTTTGCAAAGGCAAGATACGAGTGCAGACGACGCCGCCGACCAACACTACCAACAGACATAGTGCGAATGGATTGTGCACACACGATACACGAGCATTGCACACAATTACACCTACCGTTAGTGTGAGTGTAGGAATGAACAAGCAGGGAAGGAACATACAACGGCCGCGACCAGCCGTCACCGAAGAGAGCGGGTTTAAACTTGTCACACACAAGAAGAAACTCACCCGTAATCTGAGAGGCAAAGCGCAGTCAACGACATTAAAATCTGCTGATATAAGTGCATCGGTATACGTATCACGATTTGCGATTAACACTACAGGAAATGACATAATCACTTACCTAAAAGATAATGGTTTAAATGGAGCAAAGGTAGAAAGAATAAATCCTTTCCATGTAACTCCATTTAACTCATTTAAACTTGCGGTTAAAGCAAACGATGTAAAGAATTATCTAGCTGAGGAACTATGGCCGGAGGGAATTGTTTTCCGAAGATTTAAAGAGTCACGCATACATAACAATAATCAAAATGCAAAATAAAAATTTGAAGATCATTTCGGTGAACTGTAGATCCGTCCGCAGTTCTGAAAAATTTATATATGACCTGTGCGATTCACATGATGTGGTTTTAATTCAGGAAACGTGGTTACTCCCAACGGACTTAGAATTTTTATCCCATATACACCCGGAATTCAACAGCTTGGGTACCTCTGCCGTCAATACGTCGATGGGCCCGCTGCTAGGCAGGCCGCACGGAGGAGTGGGGGTGCTGTACAGGCAATGTCTCAGGGCTGCCACGATCCCACTGAGTAACTGTCGCATGGCGGGTATTGAGGTGAGCCTTAATTCTGAAACATTATGCATCTTCACCTTGTATATGCCAACCTGCACCGTAGATCACTTCGAGGAGTACGTCAATTGTCTCGCCGCTTTACAAGCAATTATTGACGAAAAGGATTACACTAATTCCATCATCATCGGAGACTTTAATGCAAATCCCGACTCACTCTTCGGAATAGAACTGAAATCTTTCTGTCAAGAATATGAGTATGTATGTGCCGATACCGAATTATTACCAGAAGACTCCTGTACACATATAAGTGACGCGCATCACACCACCAGGTGGCTTGATCATTGTCTAGTGACGAAAAATATCTTCAAGCAAGTTCTAGATATGAAAATATACTACGACGTGGACTGGACTGATCATCGGCCTCTCGAGTTGACCCTACAGTCGGACGGAATACCAACAACCGAAATATATACATGTATGAAAACCGACCCAGCAAAATGGAATCCTAAAAATGCACGCGATATCCAAAGGTATAACATAAATTCACAAGTATTTCTACAAAAAATACAACAAGATCTAATATGGTACGACGGAAGTGGCAACCCTGCAAGTGCGAACATTGATGCTCTATACACACATATAGTGGACGCACTTCGAAATGCGGCGATCTCAGCATTCAGCAGTCGTAAACATAATTCACCACAATACAAACAAATATGCGGATGGAACGATTTTGTTGCACAAAAATACGCAGAATCTAGGTATGCAATGATGATTTGGATTGAGAATGGCAGACCTCACGCAGGCCCCATCGCGGAAGAAAGAAAGTTAAAGCGTGCAGCATTCAAACTAGCCCTGAAAAAATGTCATAGAGAATCACAACAAATTCAGATGGACAAAATAGCTAGAAATTTAGAGAATCGTGACTTCAAACAGTTTTGGAATAAGTCGAATAAACAATGCAACATACGGTGTAAAATTCCAAGCAACATAAATGGAGAAACGAACACTAAATCAATCGCAAACATTTTCGCAGAACATTTCTCAACCACTACTCCGAC
>JAHDVE020006600.1:0-55805 GCA_022606495.2 Halesus radiatus
TACTTTTGGACAAAGAAGCTCTGAATTTAAAAAAAAATAGTGCACAACTGCTGACCCTGTACAAATCACAAGTATTCCCCGCTGTTGAATTTAGCAGCTACCTCTGGTCTAGAGCCCCAAAATACCTGAAAAAACCTTTGACTGCAGAAACAGGCAGTCCGTTTGATGGATTCAAACAGATTGCAATTGTTAGATTACAGGTGTCGAGTGGGAATGCTGCCCTTGTTCTACCGTTATTTCAATGGAAGATGCTCTGAGGAACTAGCGTCTAATATTTGTACATGGTTGACGTTTGTCACATGAGAACGGGTCGTTTCTACGACTTGTTCTTGAGTTCAACAGCCCTGCTGTGGAATGATTTTCCGGTCTCTGTGTTCCCTCCCTCCTAGAAGGTCTTGAAGAGGCCCAAGTTCACTCCTTCCTCTCCTCAAAAAGACCCTCCACACAGCATCCTCAAAGATAACATAGGCCCTGAGGGAAATTATTTTCCTTAGGGCCTATGAGTTAATGTAAAATAAAAATAAAGTTATGTTTTATAATAATATATTTATTTAACTTGTAAAGCAGGTGTTTTGAAAATATAATGTTCCACATTGATTTTTTTTCCTTGGTCATTTAAGGTAAAAGTATGTCTTCCATTTGCTCCTGGGGAAAGAACAATTTCTAAAATATCACTAAAGCTTGTGCTCGGTCTTGATTTAATGTGGCTCGTTTGAAATATTTCTAAAACTTACCTTACCCTTTCTTGCCAAATTGCTGGAAAAAATCCTAGCTAAACAATTGGTGGGATATTTTAACTCTGCTGGTTTGTTTGTGAAAAATCAATCAGCATATAGACAGTTTCATTCAAAAGAAACTGTTCTTTTGCGGATTATTTCAGATCTGATTCTTGGGATGGAAGCAGGTAAAGTGGGGTTAGTGTCCATCCTTGACATGAGTGCTGAATTCGATACGGTGGATCCCAGTATTCTACTAAATGTGCTCGATACCGAATTTGGCGTTTGGGGTGATGTACTACAATGGATGACATCTTACCTGTCTGGACGAATAAGGTCAGTAATTTTCAATAAACGTACTTCACCTGAATCTCCAATTGAATTTGGAGTTCCCCAAGGTTCTGTCCTGGGTTCCATTCCTTTTATTTTGTATAAAAATCGTCTTGAACGCCTCATTTACTCCGCTGGCTTTGAATCACAAGGTTGTGTTCAATTAATTTTCAAGTTTTGTTCTCCGGATGAAAAACACATCTTAAAAAATGAGGTAGTTGACTTTATTGACACAGTATCAAGTTGGATGTCTGTGGACCTTCTTGATTTCAGTCCGATTCAAATTCAGGGCACTGATATCATTCCTTCCAAAGAAATTAAATTTCTTGGTTTCACTATCGACAGTTGTCTATCTCTTGAGTCGCAAATCTCAAAGGCTGTAAGTTCTGGTTTTTTCCATCTTAGGCAGATAAAATCAATCAGTAGATGACTTCCCTCTGATGAAGCTAAAACATTGCTAACATCCAGAATTTAGCAGAGTTCAAACGGGTATTAAAAACAAAATTATTAAAAAAATCCTATCCCACATAAAACATAAATTCATGTGCGTAGAAACAGAATTTCAGGATATTTTTTATGTTAATCCTCCATAGCTTATTTAGTTACGGTGGTCTCCCCTAGTTATTTAATTCCCTTAGTATCCAGTGAAAAAAACATGTATATAATATCTCATAATTTTAAATTTGCTCTGTTGTTATTTGTACCTATTTTATATTTGGTTATTTACACCCTTAGTTTCTAAATTGTTATATTATAATACCTGCTCATGAATATTTTATGTCATAGTTTTAATTTGCATGTATATATATATTATAATAACAGATATACTATGTAGTATATCTGTTATTTTACAATTATATTAGATTAGGCTAGTTAGTATAAAGCGCACTTGAGGTGAACCTTCACAAAACTGCGCTATAGAAATTTACTCTTATTATTATTATTACGATTTACTGGGAGTTGTACACTCATGGCTCATCAAAATGAGTCGGCACAAATGAACGGCTCGTTCATAAACGACTCATCGCTAGTTGCTGGGAAAAATATTGTTTCTGGAAAGATAGCTCTCAGTGTTGAGCTTGGTCTTGATGATTAATCGCTGATCTGTCTTGACTCGTTTGAAATACTTGTGTCTGAAACGTAATAAATTTGACCTTGGTCATTCAATGTTTCATTTATTGCTGGGAAAAATATTGTTTCTGGAAAGATAGTGCTCGGTGTTGAGCTTGGTCTTGATGATGAATCGTCGATCTGTCTTGACTCATTTGAAATACTTCTTAATTCAGCATTACCAACTAATGATGAAATTTGCATTCTCATTTGAACTTGTTCATACCGAGGAAGCTTTTTTACAATTTTCGCCATAGAGTTGAAGAAAAGGTCTGTTTCATCCAATTCATTTTGAGTAAAAGTTGCTTTTCTTTGAGCTATATTTTTCAGCAGCTGTAATCGGTCCTCAGAGTGTGTTAATTTTTTCTTTTTCTTATTATTTCTCATAACATCGTCTTTCTTACCATCCCCTTTGTTATTAACATCCTTATTATTATCTTCGTTACAATTGATTCCTGTCATATTTATTGTCTCATCAATCTGGGTAATGTTCTCTTCAATATCAGCCCGTGTATCCTCCGTGATTTCACTCTGGTCTTTAGTGATCTCATCTCCAACAACATTGGTAATTATGTTTCTTTGTGATGAAGGAATGCAATCCAAGAATGATAGGAGGTTGGACCTCTTGTTCGCTGCTTCCCCACCTGAACCAATGCCAGGTTTTCCTCTACGCCGAATATAATAATCCCTTACGTAGGCCCATCTTTTACAGCAATCAGAACCTGAAAAAAATAAAAATGATAATGATAATTTTATTTCTTATTTCAGACATTTGGCCACGGGAGAGTCTTTTCGATCACTTGCTTTGCAGTATCAAATAAACCATTCCTGGATAAGTGTCATAATAAGAGAAGTTACTGGGACCATTATCACAAGAAAGTTCCAGTTAATTGTGCCGTCCCCAACAGACGATCAACTACGAAAAACCAATAGCTAATTTATTTCAAAATGGAATTATCCAAATTGTATCGGAGCGATAGATGGAAAACATATAAGAATAAAGGCTCCCAAAAGCAGTGGATCGTTATATTTTAACTATAAGGAGTTTTGATAGCAGTTGTTGATTTGGATTGTAAAACTGTCATTGATGTCGGTTCCTACAGTAGAGAAGGAGATGTTGGTATCTACCTCAAAAGCAAAATAGGGAAAAAGATAAAAAGTAATACATTCAATATACCAGCACCAAAAGCACTACCCAGAATGGATAATGTTGTACTCCATGTGATTGTAGGAGATAAAACTTTTGCCGTGCACGAAAACTTGATGAAACGTTATCCAAGACAGCAATCTCTACATGATCTATCAAAAGCTGCATATTTTATAATAATCGACTATTTCGAGCCCGAAGAATAATTGGGAATACTTTCAGAAATTTATGCAGTTATTTCAGACTTTTTTCCTACCTACTGCTACTGCTTCAGAAACTACAGACAATTTGATTATATGTGCCCGGATATTATATAACATTTTACAGGAAGCAAACGTATTTGCTCCAGGTCAAAAACATTGTTGATTCTCTTCCATTACCCACTGAAAATCTAATCCCTATGGCAGAACACAATGTCTGTACCAAAATGAATCACACTCAAATTCGAGAAATATTTAAAAATTGCTTCAATGGGCTGTTGAGTGGCAACATAATTATGCAGTGCAACATTAACTCTTATAAATATATATAGTGTATATATATATATCAATTTTTATTTTATTAGTTTCTTTTTAATTTTGATATTTTAAGGTAAAGTATAAATATTAAAAATACATATATATTATAGAATTTTTTTCATAGTCCTCCTCACTAGGAGATCCTGTGCTGAGGCGGACCAGGTTTTGCATAAAGGGGTTTCAGTGACTTCTATATTTCAACTTTGAGGCTAGGGTAGGGGGTCTTTCCAGTAATTTCTATGACGTTGTTTTGAGAATACTAGTCAGTTATTGTTCCGGTAATTCCTTAAGCCAAGTTTCGCTGGACTTAACACAATTATTGATTGAATTACTTTTTTTGATATTAAGTGGGAGTTTGTTATATATTTTACAGCTAAAAATTCAGAGCTTCTTTGTCCAAAAGTAGTATTGTATTTAGGTATATTTATCATGTCGAGTTGCTTTATTCTGGTGTTATGATCATGAGGAGTGATAATCATTTTCTCATTTTTAAGATGATCAACTAATATATCGCACCATGGGTACTTCAGCGTATTAAATCCAAATGTATAGTTTTGAGCTATCAGCATTTGAAGTTACAAATTTCTTTATCAAAATGATTTTCAATTAATTGTTTTAGAATTTTTTGTATATAAAAAGGATTTTGGTTGTCTCACACGCAGACAATATAAAAGGGTATTTTCATTTTTTTTGATTTAATCCAACACTGTATTAAAAAAAAAATTAGATTGATCAGGTAATGAATTAAAAATATTCAATTTTATGTATTTATTACTTTTCACCATAATATGCCTAGTATGTACTACAGTGCTAATGCATGTCAGCGAGAGTTCCAAACCTGCTCAATAAAACTATGCGTTAAAAATACTTTATGGTGTATGTTCATTACGCTTCGGGGTCCGGTACATAGACTGTAGAGTAGGGTGCCGGTCAAGTCGTAGTAGCCATGATGTCCAGGGTGTCAGGCTTGCTACGGTTCTCCAAATATTGTTCCTTTGCAAGGGGAAACTATTTCGGTTTTGTAAATTTTGAAAACTGTTGTGGTCGGGTATCCAAGGATGAGAAGAGGCGGAGGTGTCCAAGGGGAAGCGAAGTCAAAGGCAGTTGTAGGTCCAAGTAGAAGAGGTAGTGTTAGGTCGGGTGAAGAAGTGAGAGTGCCTTGGTATGGACGGTGCGTCCGTATTTATACCCCCGGGCACTGAGTCGGGCAATATATTGCTCAGTTTGCGGGACGTCCCTAACTCGCCTGAGGCGAGGGTTTTGTGAGCTTGTGGCATGTGGTGTGATATGGGGTCCCAGGCCCAGTTACAATCAGGGAATTCTTACGTATAATCCTTATATCTAAACATATCTTTTTATTTTATTACTTTTTAATACTAAAAAGAGTCCGGCGTGTCTTCCTGTGTTATTTATTGTTTTATTTTGTCACCCGAACTCTGTTAAACTTAACCTAAACATTGTATAAAACAGTTATCCTAAGGCCTCGGCGTTGATTAAAACCCGAAGAGCTCGGATTGGTCCGAGCGCCCAGCCAATCGAAGACAGCCAGGGCCTTACCAGGCGAGGGGAAATGAGGACCGGGGTCAACATCTGGTAGGACCTCATAAATATTTAGCTGTCGACCATTTCACATTAGTGCTCTGGTTTGGTCATAACATTTAGGGAGCTGGTGGTGAGAGTAGCGTGGGAATTTTCACATGATCCGTCCTGTATAGTATAAATAAAAACAAAAGTAGGTTTTGTCAATTTAGGAAATGGCAAGAAAATGAGGGCATAAATAGAAATCGGTTCCATTGAAAATAAAATAACGAAAATGCTCATTTTTATTACTGACAAAGGGTACCTACAATCAATATTGGTAATTTTTTTATAAATATGCATCTTACAAAAAGACACGAGACAGACATTTATTACTAATCAACTTCAACATTACCTGACTCAATATATTGAAAATAGTCGTGGTAAATCGAAGGTACGAGATTCTTCTCACACAGTGATAGTGATTTTTTTAAATGACATTTTTGGTGGTCCATCATACGCTTGCTTTAGTGTAGGTGCATTACAGGATACTCTGCCACGTCGACGTGCAAAGTTGAGTATGTCTATTTTTTTTAATAATTCATCCTCTTGGTAAGTTGTTTTGTAAAAAAAATATAGACATGTATTTTTTACTTAATTACTTTATTGTTAGTGAATTCAACTCATAAGGTAAAATTGGTACCCATATCCCTGACGCGGGCAGAAAGGTCATGACAGTTTAGGGTGTTCATCTCGTGAACTTTGTATGGCTTTCTGCTTTTCTTTGCCATTTGCACAAGTGTCACCCATTGTGCTGGAATTGTATATTGGATGGTTTCTAGTTGCACGTTTTTTTAGTTTTCTCTATTGTAAAGTAAACAGAGACACCCTCATTATGGGTATGTCCTATTGTTAGAAATTTGTGCGTGATTTCCGGGATATTTAAATGCATAACTGCATATAGGTACATGGTAAATATAAACATATTCTTATTTTGCCCTGGACAATTAATTGTCAGAGAAAAAAATAAAGTTTTTCCCCATCTCTTCATATATCTCAAAGAAAAATTTAAAACAAATGAGTTGATTTCATTAGCAACTTGTTTGCCCACCACCTCGCTCCACATAAAACAATAAACTTATTTTTCTATCATACACGGTTAAGTTGTATGTTGCGAGTTTGCGTTTATAATAAAACTGCAATACTTCTCCGCAGGGACTGTTGAGTACTGCTTGTAATTCATAAACACAAACTGCAGTGTTTGTTTTTTTGGTATTTTCTATATCCTTTTTTTTTGCGTGCCATATTGTTATTTTTAAATGGGTCTGATAACTCTTTTCTATTGATTATTTTTGCTGCTGATTGCTGTTTTGATATTCTAAACAGATAGAGCATTAGTCCATAGGAAAGAAAATGCGCATGTTAAATAAAAAATTGAAAATATGTCAGTATGTATGTTCTTGAACTATATCTAGATGTTCAGAATCACAAAATGCCAAATACATTCTGTACGACTGAGATTCAGTTCTCCGTTAATAAACTCTTGCTGGGTTCATAACTAACTAATCAATCATCACGCCATTTTACCGTAGAGGTAGGTAAAGAGGACGGCCCACCAAACAACTCGGTTTTGGCACACACTTCTTGCTTCTTTCACATTCATACATTTTTTTTGTTATTCTGATTTCTGACATGGCCCTACTCAAGAATTTGATTCACTTGATGGTGCCATGTCTTCCTCGGGCGTCCCCGAATACTTCTTCCATTTTCATTCGCGTCATATATTCTCCTTACACTCCTTTCTTCGTTCATTCGCTCCACATGCTCAAGCCACCTAAGCATCCCTCTCTAAATCTGACGCATTCTTCGCGAATCTTTATATTTTTCACACAATCATACATGTATTTACCACACATTCGCTTCATTTCTACAGCATTCAGTCTACTTTCATCCTTCCTCTGGCAGTTCCATGCCTCTCTGCTATACATTAGGATTCGCATCAGCACTCCATTGTGGACCTCTAGCTAGCTGTGAACGCTGGGTTCTTGCATGTACATAATGACTACTCTGGCAAGTGAGTTAATGTACCTTTTGACATTTTCTATTGCTTCCGTAGATATAGTTTCCTATATAAATGATTCTCTCTTATCATTTGAAACACATTCAGTATCAGTTTTCTTTCTCTTAGCTGCAGCTATAAAGGCGTCATTGATATATGTTGACTTGAAGAAACACTTTTGAACTGGAATTTTGGTAATATTTTTATAAAGGATGAAAAAGTATCGATAAATGAAATTTCGAGTTGACCCCTCCTTTACTTAAAGATGCATTGTTTTAATAACTTCAGTATTTGCAACTACGAAATTTCGTTGCTTTAGTTAAATTGTCCAATCCCCAAAGGCCGGTGAATATATTTTGACGCTGTTCTTCGTTGATCTTTGTTTTACAAGCTTGATATAACTACCAAAAGTACCCACTTGATAAAAATATTCATATTATTATCTTCTTTTTCAGTGATACTTTTACCCAGTCCAAGATATTACAATAAATCCTATAATATTATGTATATATACACCAATGACATTACCGGCACGTCGTTAATGTTATTAGAACTTTATTCCGCGTATTTGTTACACCATTTTCTTGAAAGAATCCACGTTTTCTGGCATTGTCTTCTTCCGCGAGTGACACCAAATAACGCCCCCTCGATTGATATTTCATTGAGTATTATTTCTTATTGAAAAACTAGAATTGACGCACGAAACGAATAACAGCAACTGTCAGATCTGACAGTCTGTTGGATGTTCTAACATAACCCCAATTTCGAATAATACCTACAGTGATACACCAAAAATATACACCACTTTGATGCATACCCTATTATACAGTAGCAGTCAACTTATTAAATATTTTGAAAATACTTTAGTGAAGCATTTCACATTTTATTTGAATTAACTATGATCAATACATAAACCAAAAAATGCTGAATAAAACTGCATTACTAAAAAATTATAATTTTTGACTATACATAAAGTACTCACGGTGCGATATGTAAGCTTTTCAGAAGTAAAATAGTGAGTCAATGTAACAGACTTTTTAAATATTGCAGTTGAAACAAATTATTACATTATTATTACAAATTATCACACATAAATAAAGAAAATTATACTAATAATAAATGTTCTGTAGTACCTCCTTTCACAAAACTTTAAGTAGGTACGTACCCACCTTTCTCAAAAACTGACTTCGTACAAGTACCTATTGTACCTATATAATATATTCTAATGATTAACATAATTTATGTACTAAAATATTAAAAATTACATAGTGTTTACATTTTATACACACCTGATATTTCAAGTATAGTCCCAATATTACTCCACATATTTTGTTTTAACTGGGCTTTTCTATAGTCTTTGCTCTTCACATTATATAAAGCCTCATGATTTCTTACAAAATCAATCAAAATTTCGTCATTTTCGCGGGTCCAAATTACGTTTCCACTCATTTCTTTTGTGTTCTCCGCTACACAAGAAAAAAACGTTCCACAACTTTACTGTTTGTCACCGCTATGACGGCCGTCATGCAAATGGCGGCACTGCTATTTGACGTTCCGCACAAGGTTCTTGCGTTCTGCTCACAACCAATGCTCTCTAGGAAACCAACGCCATCTGGTTTGTATAGGCGACGTTTTATTGATGTCATCCAGCGTTACATTGCGGCCGCTTGATAACAGCACCGCTATGTGGAGTCTGCATTTTCACAATCAATTATTAGGTAGGTAAATGTAAACTTTATTTTAAATGTAGTAAATATTCAATTAAAATCGTTCAGATGACGCATGGGTGATATTATAACGAGAACAGTTTATATTTGGTTTTTCAATGTTGTGCAGCCATTAGCAATTTAATCATCTTACCTATTTTCAGATTGTAATCTCCCGTATTTATTATGTAATAACGTTCCCATATAAAATATTTCTGTAAAAAGAATAAGATTATTGTTTTCATATTACCTATGTTATATGGAATTAATATTTTTTAGCCCCTAACTCACGTCCAGTTACCGAAGACTGATGTGGAATCGGTTCTTTAACCAGTTACTTTTAGAACCGGTTCCTCAAAAAAAAAAAATTGTGGAGAGGTGCCTAGAGAAATTCTAAAAAAGGTACCGGTTGCTCAGGATGTCGACGGTTTCAGTGACAGCCAATTCATCGGAACAGGACTATCGACCATCTCTAATGCTCTAAGAGTGCGACAGAAGCTCAGTTGGAAGAATATTTATCCTATGAGAAAACTAATTCCACGGTTACGAGATCCGGACGCTCCAATGTTCTATTTATACCTAAGCACTTCACTGTGCATATATCCGGCTAGCATAGGCTTCGGCTGATAGGGAGCAGTTGGGACTCTTGTGCGGTATGTGCAGTGATGCACAACCCGCGGTCCGCGCATGCGGTTCGTGAGCCTTATCGTACGGCCCACTTGACTAAATGAAATATCAAAAGATTTGCTGTAAAAAAATATTCAACTATTCTCTTTTCCAAAGGGGTTTAGAGGTGGATTAGTCTGCCTTTTTTTGCAGGGAAAAATATCCTTTTTGTTTTAAAAAATACGAAAGATGCGCGACAAGCTTTTGTCCGTCTATTTTGAATCAGCCGCTCAAAAATACCTGCAATGTGGTTGGCTTTACGAAAATTAGGTAAATATTTGTAAAATCACCAAAAAAATTATTTGTATCGTAAGTAAGTTTTGATGTTTTTATTTCTGAACATACATTGTTACATTTATATTTTTTTTAAAACATTCCGTAACCCTCTTAAATTCCTCCTGAACAATTAACATTTTTGACACATGGGAGGTATTTTCCCGTTGACGATGATGTTTTTTTTAAATATTTCAGAATGATAAAAATCGACAGCATTTATTGGTTTGGCCTTGGAGATTTCGCCCACATCGCTCTATTTGTGTGTTATATGATAAATGTATTAAAAAGTTACTGTTTCAGTAGGTTAGTGACACCACCGACTGCAAAGTTAACCATATTAGGCTGTAGGCACCCTGTCGCCCGAACTAAGTGAAACATGGTAAATTGGCCCGCCGGATAAAAAGGTTGCGCATCACCGGTATTATACACAAAAAAATCGAAAACGCCCGATTTTGTCTCTACGATTTACCGAGTGATTTTCTATAATTAATTATCTATGTACATATATGATGGCCGAGAAAAAATAATTAAAATATCTTTAATTATGATTTCATCAGTGAAGTGTTTACGACCGGTCAGTGGCTGATTTGGCATCGCGTCTGGGTCCCACCCAGGGGTCGTGAGTTCAATTCCTCGACTGGCTGAGTTCTCCATCACGATACAAGCAGCATCTTCCGCTTATTGCGATGGTAGTAGGAGATTTTATACATTGTCAGGTTATTCGTAACTCGGGAATGTTGGTCGGTCTTTTAAAAAAAATAGTAAAAAAATATCATATTTCCTACAGGATAGGAATTGTTTGCTATTAAAGTAGTCTGTTTGAAATTACAGTCGTTATTCCTTTATTGATCCTTGTAGGAAAACGATAAGGAAATTTCCTTAAAAATAACCAGATTAGGCCTCCGGGTGACATCAGAGACTATTCAGAATTATTATATTCGAAATGGTTATGTTCAGTGACCACATCTTAATAGCCAGGTATTTCCCAACTGACCTAATTTTCTTCTCCGCACCCTCTCCGTTATATTCAGCTTCATAACATTTCCCCATTAGGGTATACCATAATAATAATAATGATAACAACAGCAACAACAACAAACGACAACAACAACGACAAACGACAACAACAACAACAACAACAACAACAACAACAACAACAACAACAACAACAACAACAACAACAACAACAACAACAACAACAACAACAACAACAACAACAACAACAACAACAACAACAACAACAACAACTACAACTACAACAACAGCAACCGCAACAGCAACAGCAACAGCAACAGCAGTTTCAGCAACAGCAACAGCAACAGCAACAGCAACAGCAACAGCAACAGCAACAGCAACAACAACAACAACAACAACAACAGGTGTTTTAAGTGGAATTGAGTGGTTTCGGTGTTAGTCTGTATTTGGTGTTAATATATTTTCTATTTCAGATCTCCCCATGTAACGTATCCAGTGTTTTATTTGATTTATAAATTTATTAATGTTGTTGTGATTTTTAAAGGAGAGTGGGATTTTGTTGTAAAGTTTAGTACCATAGTATAAAAAGTTTTTTTTTGCCAAATGTTGTGTTTGTGGTTCTTTGTTGGATGTGTTTTTCATTCTAAGATCGATACTAAGTTTGGTAAGCGAGCTTTCAGCGTGTTAGGCCCTAAAGCCTGGAATAAACTGCCATACGATGTAAGATTGATTAAAGACTCGACAGAAATCAGAGCGAAGCTCAAAACTCATCTCTTCGGAAAGTCATATCCATCAATGGTTCAATTGCATACCTAATTAACATAGTGAAGTTAGCCGTTAATACCCGCCTAAAGTAATTAACAGAAAAATTTGAAACTTTTTATAGCACGCGACATTGTAAATAACTATAAATATCTGTAACCGTAAATAATTATTATCGAAAATCTCAAATAAAATATTGTTTCAAATAAATACCTAAAATTATTTTTCCAATAACTTTCTAATAATTATAATATCAACGCAAATATGATTTAAACAGTAACTGCAATATCATGCAGTGTTTTATAATATTGTGTCCTGTGCGTGCAAAATCATATCTTCTCAAGCGAAAACTTCGTAATTTAACGTTTTAATCTGGAGTGCCCTAACAGGTAACTATGTTTCTGTATCTGTTTGTACATAACAAGATAAACTACTATTATTATTAGTGTTTCTAATATGTGTGATTGTTGTTATTTCTTGTTTTTTGTATTTATGACTGTAAAGTAGTACTGTTTTAGAGTATAATTGTTTTGTTGCTATCTATTTACGAGTATATATAAAAATCAACGTAAGTTTGTAACTTTGTTTGCACAGTTTATTTTTATTAGTGCCGAGAAGGTTTAGAAAGTAGTTTTGTAATCACAAAAATGAGAATTGCAATTTTATTTTAGTATGCAAATGAACTTCAAATGGTAGATACTGTCAGTATCGCCCTGGTGAAAGACCACCATTCAGAATCGAAACTTTGCTTGAAATGGTTTTAGCCATGTTTGGTGATCAGATCTGAATAGCCAGGTACTTTCCCACCTTCTTCTTCCTTATTTCCTTCCGCTCCTCGCTACCTTCAGAGCCACAACATACTTCAATTGGGGATGCCATAGACCCACTGGCTGCAGACGGTTGTGCAAGTTGGTTACAAATATATTCAGATAGAACTTTGTAATCATCATAAAGATAGCAGCCATATGGGATTTAATGTAGGATAATATTGACAAGTCATGAAATTGAGGTATGGTATCGATGAAAATGGCGTAAAGTGAAGTGGTCTCATTAGCCCAGTCGGTAGAGCGGTTGTCCCGGTAAGACAGAGTTCCTGGGTACGATTCTCAGATGTGACTGATACCTTTTTATTTTCTGTAATTCTTCGGTTTCATGTTTCATTTCAGATTTGTTAATATTGTCTTCGTCAATCTTCTATATATACAAAAATCAATGTAAGTCTGTTTGTCCTCGATATTCTCAAAAATCACTGGACCGGTTTCGCTGAAATTAGCACAGTTTATTTTTATTAGTGCCGGGAAGGTTTAGAAAGTAGTTTAAATGAAATTCAATATGTACAACTGTTTCTATAACGTTTTAAAATTAGTACGAAAAACATTGAACCCGCCATGTTTTATTTAGGTTACCCCATAGATATAACACTCTGGTTAGCCACAGATTGCATATTCAAAAGAAGAAGGTTTTTTTGGGTAGAATAATTTCAAAATGGAAAACACGAGTAGGTACCTACTTAAGAACTATACAATTAAGTATTATTTGGAAAGAAAACACGTTTAGAATGAAATAAAATATTCAAATGAATGTTTCTTTATTTGGAGATAGTTACTTTCGCTATCAAATCAATTATGGCACCCTATTGACAAGCAAGAATTCATAACATCATAACTTTATATAAACCCGAGCAAGGCCGGGTACACATCAACTAGTATATTATATATTTCGGCAGACTGAGGGCAGTCAGAACTCTTCTGTGCTTGTTTTTTTTAATTATATGTGACGCATAATACTGAAATTAACGAAATATTTTCAAAACACTTCAGCTTAATTTGCATATCTTTTAAATCAGCAGTCATTTAAGTACAAATATAATAATATTTATAATAGGAGAACTAAGTAGTCATCAAACGAACGCTAAACGTATTTGAATAAATAATATCAGTTTTGCTGTGACTGCGGTTGAACATTAATGAGAAACATTAAATTTATTCAAGTCGTAAATTACGACGCTTACACCACCACCTATTTTATTTTCGCTATAGAAAGGCAGTCTTAACGAATCCAAACTGATATTTAAAATATTTGGAACTAGCTATTTGTAAATTTACCCATTTAAAAACTGCGTAGACTCTGTAATGATTATTTTGTTCCTTTTCAGGTTGGTATATACTTAATAGTGTGTCCAAACTTAATATCATTATGATCGTGATTGATTTAAGGGGATTATGCCGTGTTGCGCTTCCTTTAGAAAACGTTTCGGACAGCCTTACAGTGTCCGTCATCAAGGCAGATGTAATATCATCATATACTCGTATATGATTATTTGTTCTAGATTGAGTTACAGACTGATATTTAAAATTAGACAAAAAGTGAGGGCGCTGTGATCGATTAAAGGTTTTAAACGGCAACGCAAAAATGGCTCATAGGAAAATCAAAGTAAGTTTAAAAGACACAATGGTCCAAGTGTTTATGTTTTACTTTTACTTAAGGTAATGGTACTCTCCGAAAGGAAATAATTCTACATCATATATATCGAAATAACATTATGTAAGATGTCAGATAAATAAAAAAAGAAATCAATTTCACAGATCAAAAGTACAAATGAATTAAAAAAAAATGTAAAGAAAATAATTACGATGTTTTGGGTTGTTTCTTTAAAACAAACTGTCAAACGCGAACGTGTGAAAACATTTGAACGTGGAGAACACATTTCAAAGACGAAGTGAGTAGCTTGGCGTTGCCATAGGAATTACATTTTGTAGTTCCAAAATAATAAATATTTATAATTAAATGCCAAGCTATACCAGTATGTAGAGCAGTGGCGTGCATTGCTTTACGACCTAAAGTAGAGCCGTAGAGTTCCAAGTATGAATTGTGAAATGAAATGCCGAGCTGTACCTGTACTATATTATTATACGAAGATGTGTATTTTTAAACATTTCACTAAAAAAGAGTAGGTACCCACGTAACTTGTCCATGTATTTATAGATTTCTTAGATTTGGAGTCTGTAGATAGGTAGGTACCTATCCCGAATATTGAATAATGATGCAGCTATAAATATTTTAAATAATATCTTGAAGTCAATATGCCATGGTCACCCTACCCGCGTTATATGACGCCGGCCATTACCGGAGCTTGTTTACGATAGTTTGTGAGGCTCCCTGCTGTCACCATTGTGGTACCTGGCCGCGGGACACAGATTCGAACAATTAAAGCGAGATATATTTGACATTTTTACTATTCCGAACAACAAGGTCTACAATAAGAAAATGGCGTACGGTGCCCGTTAACGATAAAGTGGCAATTGAGGTTCAAAGGCACCCGTGACATTTATTGCATTTCGTGTGCTTAAAACACAATCTTTGGTGGGTAGGTACCTACTGCAGAATACCTATATTATGTCCTCCGGGACGTCTCGTTGTTAGCTATGACCGAATGGCTTTGTATTATGTCTTGAATTGATTTTGATGGCTTTAGATCGACATTATTTTAAACCATAACCATCAATTACCCGCTTTTGGTGTCGCCTTTTAATTTTTTTTTTCATTCAGTGATTAAAAAATATGTTATTGGAAATTCTATAGCAATCGTCGTAAAGTATACGAAGAAAGACTACCTACATTTTTGTCTTGTCGCAATAAATTCATAATGGCATTTGTTTGCCTATTTTTAATGTTTTTGAATTTATTACAAAGGAGTTAAAATTATAGTGTTTTTTTAACATCACATACAGGTTCATAAAATAAACTGATGGTATTTATGTAGGTGGGTAGGTAATATATGATAAATAAAGCTTTTTGTCGATTTTGTATTGTGCTTCTTGAGGTTCCTGTCATTGGCATGGCACTGTACAAGAGCAGCTTGACATGATTAACCTTTGGTTGATGATGTCGTTAGTGTAGAATGTCTAAAGACAAAAAATTGGTTTACAAATAGTTTAGTTAGTTCCTCCTTTGGCCACCTGCAAAGTAAACCACGTCAAGCTATATAAATAATCACGATCATATAAAACTTATGACATATTATAAGAAAAAATCATTCAATTTAAAAATCACCACAAAAAAACAAGATGGAGCAAGCAAAAGGAGTAAGAGGAGGTTAAAAGAAGCTAAATTAAGCTAGAAGAAGCAAGAAGCAGAAAGGTACAAGCAAAAACAAAGGGAGCAAATAAACAAGAGTAAGACCACGCTGAAAGAAGCTAAATGATTCAAGAAAAAGCAAAAAACAGGAAGAAACAAAAGGACCAAGCAAAAAGGAGTAAGACGACGCTAAAATAAGCTAAATGAAGTAAGAAGAAGCACGAATAAATGAGAAAAAACAAACAAGGAGCAAGCAAAAGGGAGTAAGAAGAAGCAATAAGTAAAAAAAAGATGAAGCAACATGAAGCTAGCAAGAGTAAGGAGAAGCTGGTACCAAAAAAAAACATGAATAGTGTTGAGGAATGGGAAAGCGCGTTGGAGCGCCAGTGTTGAGGAACGAGCCCCACTCTAGGGCGGTAGTGATATGGGGAGAGGTTCTGCATGAGGTTACAGGTTAGGAAAGGTTAGGTTAAACTCATCTTGAGGTCAGACAAGGGGCGTCTGACTCAGGCTTACCTGGGTAGCTCAGTCGGCGGGACATGTAATCTCTTCTCTGCAAAGGTCGGGAGTCGGCGTTATAGCCTCATACCGGCTCAGGTGAAAAGGTACTCAACTACCAAATGAAAAGATATGCATCTTCTATCCAGAGTTTATTTACGGGAGGGCAATCACAGTTTGTACATATGGGGAATCATACACTAACAATTGGCAATTCACACTCTATCTATTGATCTAAAATTCTCTCTCTCTAGTACCACTAAAATCGGGCAAGTTACTCTAAAACACAGATATTTACAGCACAGCAAAAAGAGGATTTAAGTATAACTTACATTGGGGCATCGATCAGGGGTTGAGATAGCTCCAGGCAGGAAAGGTGTCGACATATTAGTTCACAAAACCCGGTCCACTATCACAGGTAAATGGTTAACAGTAGTTAGGGCTTTAAAATTATGGTAACAAGACCACATTGTAAATGGCGTGCCGGCGCAGGAGCGCGTGTGGATCACACCACCACTCTGTACTGATGCCGGTATCTATCTGGGGCCAAACTTTTGGACTTTTTAACAAACGGCTAGATGTCTATGCAGGAGAGACTAGAAGTATTTAGTATTGAATTCCGTTACGTAACAATAGGTAAGAAAATACGAAGAGAAAGAAAAACAATCCTTTATCCATCCCATGCTCCCTCCTGTCCATCCAATTTACTATATTGTCTGCTGATTGCCATGTATATCGGCTGATTAAACTCTAACCTCCCAGTGCCCCCTGGTATAACGGTCACACCGGGACAGGAGTACTCCTTGCTGAGGTGGAACATCCGTATTGTAGTATCGCACATGCAAAAACACATTAGGCGTAGCCGTAATTCCAAGAGACAACAATATATATTTTTAACGGGTCTGTGACAATTTGGCACAGTGATAAATCGGAACACTTCTGTAAAGTGATATATGGTGAAAAGCAATAAAAAAAACTCTTCTAAAAACTTAATCTAGCATAACCAAGTATTTTTTTCATAATTTTTCGTAACTTTATATCACTTTCCAAAAGTGGGCCGAATTGTCCGGTTAAATTTTAAGTGTGTACCTAAGCAAAAATTAACTCCAGTCGCGTTGGGGGAACGAGTTAATCAATTTGAATAAAATTTTAACTTAGCTGCAACTAAATTATTTTATTTATTTATTTATTTACTGAACAATAATGCAATTTATAAAACATAGTTCATTAAATCCAAGGTACCTAAATAAATCATCACGTTTTTATTATACAGGTAATAAAAATAATAACCTGAACATTTCAGTGATCAGTTGGGCGAGTCTACTCTCTCTAGCTCTTCCAGCATCCACGATAACTCAGTGGACTCTCTTAGCAAAGGCTAATTTATTTGTACTGCTGTTGAGAAAATTACCATGTACTCCTGGCAGCGGGGGGTCATCTCTCGCCTGGCTTTATTAACATAAACATGGGTGACATTATTTTACACCGCTGCTTTTGTTGACCTCTGCGCTCTGAGGGCGCGTCCCGTCCAAAGGTTTTGGCTGTAGATTTATCACCAGTCCACGGGCGTTAAAGGTTAAAGAATAGCTAAGACTCTTAGGTAGATATGTACAGACCGTCAAGAAAGTGTAGAAATTTTATAAAATTAAAAATAAAAAATTACAATGACAACAAGTTTGAACAACTTACAGTGGATTCAAATGTGAGGTTATAATTGTTTCGCCAATATGACAATGTGATTTGTACAGGAAAAATTGCACAGCTCAATTTTTGTCAAGTGCACGTTTCTTCCACATATATATATATATTTTTTATATAACTAACTAACTAAACATCGCGCTGTTTCCCCGTATGGGTAGGCAGAGAGGACGGACCGCCAAACAGCTCGGCCTTGGCATACACTTCTTACTTCAAGCACATTCATACATCGTCTCATATATTCTCTTTCGTTATTCTGACTTCTGACATGGCCCGACTCAAGTATTTGATTAACTTGATCGTGCTGTGTCTTCCTCGGGCGTCTCCGGCTTCTTCCATTCACATTCGCCTCATATACTTTCACTCCTTTCTTCGATCATTCGCTCCCCACGCCTAATCCATCTAAGCGTCCCCTTTCTTAATCTTACTAATTACGCTTACATCAGCCTTGCACTCTTTGCAAATCTCAACATTTTTCATACGATCATACATGGTTTCACCACACATTCGCATCAGAGATCGCATTTCTACAGCATTCAGTCTAATTTCATCGTTCCTCTGCCAGTTCCATGCTTCACCGCCATATATCAAGTTTGGCATCAGCACTCCATTGTGGACTGCTTTTTTGATATATACATTTATTTCAAAAATACAATAAAAAAGATTTCCAAATTGTTAAAAAATATAACAGGTTTTCTTAGAAAATGTACAGGACTATCTTTCAGGAATTACCAGTATTTTATGAATGCCGTTTGATATTTATCTAGAAAATATTAATTTGAAGCATTTGGTTTTTTTAAAGATTTTTACAATATTTTTAATTTGAACCACATTGGTGTTGCCATTTAAAAATATTTAAACGATCGCGATGCCCTCCATTTTTGTCTACACTTTCGTGCCGGACTGTACTTCTCTCTTCTTGCGTTCATATAATAAATAAGATATTATTCGTTGGCTGCACAGTGCACAGTGCACAGAGGCATTGTCAAAGATGACAAAATGCCGAGGAATTCCAAAACAAGATAATCACGTGCTTGGTCAATAAATGTTTTCTACTTTATCTATACTTGTACCTACCTACTATACCACCGAAGGGAAAACTGATAAAAGTGTGTTGCGGGCGTGTTCGTCTGTACGAAGTTAGCTCAATTTTTTTGGAACATTTTGAAATATCGAAAAAAAATTTCAACGGAATAGTAGCAACGCGAGTTCGTGGAGTGAATTCCTATAAAATGAATATCCAGGTACTTCCCATCCTTCCTCTTACCCGTCTCCTTCCAATCCCCACTCCCTTCAGTTGGGGATGCCATAGTCCCACAGGCTGCGGACAGTCGGTAACCGTTAAATTAGGAAATTAACAGATAATCAATTTTGATAGTGTTCTGGGATCGTTTTTTTTCTTTCAAATTGATATAAATCTCGCCTCTAGAGATTATCCATTCAGTGCGCCATGGGTACTTGGTTATCATCTTCGAGAGATGCGCTCTAACTTCCCTTTCTGTTACGTTGGTCATCTAATGCTAATGCTGCACGATCACCCAACCTTTCAACTCCGAACGTTTAGGCGATCGTGTAGAGGGGTAGTTTGTGCGCATTGGGTCAACGTTGGCTCAGATTTGGTGAGTTGGCCAGGGAACTAGTTGATCCAACCTTTAAAATAGTTCGCCGAAGTCGCACGAACCGTTCCTCTATACATCGGTCATTCAGTATGCGCTCGGCAAGCAATCGTGACGGTTGTGCCTTATATGAAGAATGAAATATGTTTATATTGACAAAAAAGACTATAGTTAGCATCCACCATCTTCGTTTCCACCAATTTTTATTTTTATTTTGCTTCGTCTGTATATGTACCTACTTCTACATAATAATTAGATGATTTGTATAGCGCCGTTTTTGTGTAACATCACCTCAAGATCACTGTACAAATATTACTTCCTATTCTCTATCTAATTATGTATAAACAGATATAGAAAAATATACTTACCTAACAAGTCGTTTCAGATGAACAGTTTTATTAGAAAATTTAAGCTTAGACAAGATGTGATTTTTACAGTTGCTATTTTATCCTCCTTTTCTATATATATTACATTTATTAGAATATTGGTGGCACAAGAGGAGTTGGTATTTATTTGAAATATTTATAATTTTTATGATTGGAGAATATTTATTAAATGACCTTAAAAAGCTAAAGAAGTTTTTAACAGATATTTACATTTTTTTTACACATTTAGTTATTTGCAGTGCGGGCTGTGGACGCATTTGAGCACCGGTCCGTGATAAAAATTACTTATTCTGTAAGTGACTTTGAGTAAGCACTAACCGGTTAGCCTAGCTAAGCAATTTACGTGTGCATTTCTTCCATTTATGGATATGATTGTCTGAAAAGATGAGTTTTAAGTTTAGCTCTGAATTCTGTCGAGAGTAATAATTATGGGCACTGATAAGATACAGCTTAGACGCAGCTATCACTTGGACGTTTTCCATAATATTGAAAGTTTGGAGTTGAACCGTTGGACGATTGTGTGGTAGCAACACCAGAGACGGAGGGAGAAGTCGCAAGGGACCAGCGGTATGCGTGTATAGAGGAACAGTTCCTTATAACAAGGTGTGAAATATGAAGGTATTTCGGCATGTCCCGAAGCATACAATTATTCAATCCATCTTCTACCTTCTAACCCTTTTCAACAATAATTAATAATAGATAGAATTTTATAGTCTCGTGGAAAAAGTGTCAACCAGACATCTACATAATTTTGAATAATGTCGGAATGTGCCGACTTAAGTGGAGGGTTTTGTCATCTTCCTCTATTCCTGAACATGTAATATTTATTACTGTCCCGTAAGTTGTAAGTGGGAAGATGTATTTATCTTATTTATGATTATTCAGGTAATTGCTGAGATCTTAATTTGAGTAGGGTTTTTATTCCCACGGGATCGCAATTTAAATGTTACATTTTTAGAACGCAAAAACACTTGTTTTTATTTAAAAAATCATTTTAGAGACTAGACGGCCTCCGTGGTCTAGGGGTAAGGCTCTCGACTACGAATCTGAAGGTCGCGGATTCAAATCCCGGCGTGCGCAAGTAAATTTTATTTAATTAACTTGTGTTGCGTTCATATTATGTATAGCTTTTTTTTAAACAGGTAATTTAATAACGCTTGGCAGTTTTTTCTTTACGAGGTATATAATATATTTTTATTATTTAATAGGGAGGTATGTACTCGTATGTACTAGGATATTTGTTATTATTGGCAATGTTGGAGTGGTATAAGTAGATACTCCCAGTATCGCCTCGGTGGAAAACCACCATTCACAATCAATACTATACAATATTGACGGCCTCCATGGTCGAGGGGTAAGGCTCTTGACTACGAATACGAAGGTAGCGGGTTCAAATCCCGGCGTGCGCAAGTAAATTTAATTTAATTAATTTGTGCTGTTTCACAACTAATTCACTTAAAAATAATACATAGTATATTTGCGCACGTTCCAGAGTGGAAGATACTTTCAGTATCGCCCTGGTGAAAGATCTAGCAGTCCACAATGGAGTGCTGATACCAACCCTGATGTATGGCAGTGAGGCATGGAATTGGCAGAAGAAGGATGAAAGTAAACTGAATGCCGTAGTAATGAGATCTCTGAGACGAATGTGTGGTAAAACCATGTATGATCGTGTGAAAAATATTGAAATTCGTAAAGAATGCAAGGCTGATGTAAGCGTAACGAGTAAGATTAAGAAAGGGACGCATAGATGGTTTGGGCATGTGGAGCGAATGAACGAAGAAAGGAGTGTAAGAAGAATGTATGACGCGAATGTGAATGGAAGAAGAAGCCGGGGACGTCTGAGGAAGACATGGCACGATCAAGTGAATCAAATACTTGAGTCGGGCCATGTCAGAAATTGGAATAATAGAATCACTGGCTCCAGACGATTTGGGGCAGTTGGGACGCTTGTGCGGTATTCAAATAAAAAGGTAATTTTAGATGCGTAGGTGGGTTCATATTATGTATAGTTTTTTAAATACGTAATTTAACAACCCTTTTTTAATTTTTTATTTTTTTCTTAGGGGTGTATGTACGTATCCAGATATTTGTTATTACTGGCAATGTTAGAGTAGCAAGTAGATACTCCCAGTATCGCCTAAGTGGAAAATCGTCATTCACAATCAAAACGTCGCTGTAAATGACTCTCCGCATTCAGAATTTCTATGTACTTGTTACAAACTTCCCTTGAAATCCTGAAGTTATGCACTTTAAAATACATATTTGTTATTTTTTAAGATAATCTCTAGTCAGATGTCTAGTTGAAAAAGTAATTACGTATATGAAATTCCCTCGATAGAAAAAAATCGCTAATTATGCTCCGAAAAATATAAATAACACGTGTGGTTCTGTTATATGTTAAAGGTACGAAAAAATTCACAGCGTTTCTTTGAATTCTTGAGATTTTTGCTCTATTTTAAGTATATCGTATTTTATTAAATATTTTTAAAACGAACGTTTATGTCTTAAACATTATTTATATTAGCGCGCTCCCTTTCTCTTCCGTATTAGCAAATCTCCTTTTCAAAGAAAGTTCCGTTTCCACAAGGAGGATATTGCCAGGTCTTAACCGTGTTCAGTTACTATTTCTGAATAGCCAGGTACTTCCCCACCTTCCTCACCCCTATCTCCTTTCCGTCCACAAACCCTGCAACCTCACAACATATCCCAAAAGGGGATGCCTTAATCTCACTGGCTCAGGTTAACAGGGAGTAGTTGGGACTCTTGTACGGTTTTCACGTTAAAAAATAAAAATATGTTAGGGATGCCCATAGTAGACGACTTTAAGGCTTTGGGATTCTTGAGCAGTACCTACAAAAGGTACGTTTTTGAGTTTCAATTTCGGCATAGAAAAATAAAATTTTGTAATATTGTTTAGTATAACATTTGCCCTGACGATGGAACAGTTGTTCCGAAACCAGTAGGCGTGTAAAATAAATGTGGCTAAAACAATGTTCGAGTGTTTCATTTAATTATTTATTTATTTAATATCACCGGTATAAATATACTATAAAAAATAATTACATGTCACAGTTAAACTATGAGGATAATAATATAGCACAAATAATTAAAAAAGGTAACTATTAAATGTGGCATTAGGTCGTTCAATGACTTCAGAGAGTATCTAAAGAATAATCAGTTGAGATAATAAAAATTATGTTGAGATACTGAAAACTAATGGTGAATATACAACATTCAAGCTCCCATCACTTATAGAATTATTCATACGTCAAAATATTCAATTTTATTTTGAACATTTTCTTTCTTTCTTAAATTTGCATACTTGTGTCTGGCCTCCCAGCCTCCGCGGCGCTTTTTGCATGGACCAGAAAAATGGCCCTTCGACTTCTTAATTGAATTCCTGCATCGACGAGCTAATTCTCTCCCGACCAAATCCGCACCGAGATGAATGTCCGAACATTTGATACAGTCAAAAGAGCGCTATCTCTTCAATACAACGTATTTAAATCCTTCGGATGCGACACTTATTAATCGAAGTATTAACTTGGATGGCGTGGGTCAGTCAGGGCTGCATGGGTAACGCGATAAAAAACCATAGAAAGGGAGAATTTTGGAAATAAAATTAATATTATTTAGGTGTTGTTGATGTATTTGCTGACACCATTTATACAGTAAAGCGTCATCTATACCAGCACTTTGATGAATCCTGCAATATGTATTATTGTAGCTTGGATAATGTAGCGTTAATGATTTCTATTCCTCCACTCTGAAAACATATAAATTAGAATCGAACTCGAATCCCTTCATCTCCAACCTATGCCGCTGGACCCCCAGCACCGACCCCCTCTGTCTCCGCCCAAATTCCATCTTATACCCTCCATTACCTTAGTGAGCGGGCTTAAATATAAGATTGCTATCAGCAAGTGCTGCTAGCACATAAAACAGAGTTTACAATTCTTTGAAATAAAAATAAATAAAAGCCCTACAGTAGCAATAGGCAGCCCACTCACAGGGCAGAGAAGATTATTTCCACATTTATGCACCTCTAACCACAGTTGGCACAGGAAGAAGGAGAAATGTTCCCTGGCACTCTACACAAAAAAATTACAATATTGTTTTGGTTTTCTATTTTATGTCACTGTTAAAGTGAAACGTTTGAAAAAGATTGTTCATTACTTTATGATTTAGAATCTCTAAGTAATTGTAATTTTTGATATTATGTTCTCTAATTCATGTAAAAGTCCAGATGGGTGTTTAATCAAATAAATAAAATATGATTGTTTCACCCTTAATGTACATGTTCGTAAAGATCACATTTGCAAATCAGCATTTGTAATCACAAAAATGTGAATTGCAATTTTATTTTAGTATTCAAATGAACTTCAAATGGTAGATACTGTCAGTATCGCCCTGGTGAAAGACCACTATTCAGAATCGAAACGTTGCTTGAAATGGTTTTAGCCATGTTTGGTGACCAGATCTGAATAGCCAGGTACTTTCCCACCTTCTTCTTCCTTATTTCTTTCCGCTCCTCGCTACCTTCAGAGCCACAACATACTTCAATTGGGGATGCCATAGACCCACTGGCTGCAGACGGTTGTGCAAGTTCGTTACAAATATATTCAGATAGAACTTTGTAATCATCATAAAGATAGCAGCCATATGGGATTTAATGTAGGATAATATTGACAAGTCATGAAATTGAGGTATGATATCGATTAAAATGGCGTAAAGTGAACTGGTCTCATTAGCCCAGTCGGTAGAGCGGTTGTCCCGGTAAGACAGAGTTCCTGGGTACGATTCTCAGATGCGACTGATACCTTTTTATTTTCTGTAATTCTTCGGTTTCATGTTTCATTTCAGATTTGTTAATATTGTCTTCGTCAATCTTCTATATATATAAAAATCAATGTAAGTCTGTTTGTCCTCGATATTCTCAAAAATCACTGGACCGGTTTCGCTGAAATTAGCACAGTTTATTTTTATTAGTGCCGGGAAGGTTTAGAAAGTAGTTTGAATGAAATCCAATATGTAAAACAAATGCTATAACGTTTTAAAATTAGTATGAAAACATTGAAACTGCCATGTTTTATTTAGGTTACCCCATAGATATAACACTCTCGTTACCACAGATTGCATATTCAAAAGAAGAAGGTTTTTTTGGGTAGAATAATTTCAAAATGGAAAACACCAAATTAAGAACTTTATGATTTTGATATATTTTGAAAAATAAAGGTTTGGAATGAAATAAAATATTCAAATGAATGTTTCTTTATTTGGAGATCGTTACTTTCGCTGTCAAATCAATTATGGCACCCTAATGACAAGCAAGAATTCACAACATCATAACTTTAAATAAACCCGAGCAAGGCCGGGTACACATCAGCTAGTGATTAATAAATATAGCTTGCAGGGTCCCATAAACTTTTTTTTTGCTTTGTTTTCACTTTAGGACGCTAAATGTTGTAGGTCCGGTTCTGCAGGGCAGTCAAAGCGGTGGGGTTTCAATTAGACTCGCAGATCATTGGAAAGATTTTATCTGCCCGGTCTCACTTAGTAACGCAGCTTCCCTCCTGCCTAAATCGCTGACTGCATGCGTTGAGAATTTTCTGAATAAGATTTTCCGATAAGCGCGATGGTCATCTAATTCTAATGAAAAAAATCCTTCATTTTTAACGTACAAGTATTTATATCCGTGCGAACTTACCAAAAAATACTATTGAAATATTTATGGTTTTGGGCTTAGACATGTTCCAATAATATCTCAATGGTTCCAATTTAGTGGTTCCAATAATGGGTGTCCTTAAAAAAATGTCCCAATGTACGTATTACCAATTTAATAATACGTCTTTTCTGTCTTATTAAATAAATGTACACTCCTCTTCCTTCCACAAGCAAAAGCTTTTAATGGAAGATTATTATAATTGTATTATTACAATGTATGTATCCATATATTACATTAATAAATAAATAAAAAAATTAAACAGTTGAACTCACTGACGTGCGAGTTAATAGACAGAGGTCACGTCTCAGGCGTGACACCCGTTTTGGCACCGGCCTAGTTGACTGCCATCCACGCTTGTTTCGCGTGATTTTGACCGCGATAAGCAATTACAAAACATTTATAAAAGGGTAAAACTAAAAACTCTAACAAATTTATCTGTTTTTGCCAACAATCAGAACCTTTTCACTTATTTGCTGTTTTATTTAATTTGACGGCTCGCCTAGCTAGCCCTCGGTCCCCTTATAATGTAATAATTAATTCTTAAATTTGATTGGTGTAAATATGCTATGAATACATTATCACCATTCGTATTTAAAGTTGATTGTTTTTATAAAAAACAATAAATGTTTGCCAAACTAACATAAAATAAAGTAATTTCTACAAAAGCCTAAAAAAATCACTTTATTAAAACGTTACTCAAAAATATAAAGCAAACTGCTGAAAAATTATGTATAATTACTGATAATTCGCATTTCACAGTGAAAGTTTATTCACACGAATATTATTATGAAAACGGTTTCCGGAAAATAATATTTTGGACAAAGGGTTTTGGAAATCCTAGGAAATCCGTTTGACTAGTGGTCATTAGCGAAAGTTATTAAATATTGTTATTCACGTGAATTTTAACTTGTTTCAATCTTCCTCGAATTCGTTTGATTTGGTTTGATTCACGTTATGTTGTACTATTGTGTACAGCTAATACTTTGCGGTTGTTCATTATACTATGTTGCATTTCGCAGACCCGTGATAAATCATGGGATATTACAATTGTATGATTTCACGAAGCCTAAAGTTAAATTTTTTTAAAGCTGTAGTAAAAACAAAAAAAAATGTATTAATTTTTTTTTATAAAATATACTTATATATTAAAGAGTTAAAAAAATATTTTGCCATTGCCGATAATCAGCTAAGATGGCCATTATACTAGCAACTCTTATATTGTATGAAATTTAGAATTTGAATGTTACGTGTGTACTGTGTAGTACTCAAGTCAAATCCGAAATAAAGAACTTCAATGAAAATATAATGGCTTTAAAAATAAATATTCATATGGATCAGCTAACGTCGATTCTGAATATACATCTTTTATTACATATAATTATAAATCGCTATTAAAAAGTTAATAAAAAATCATCTCATCAAAACACCTTGCTATGTTGGTACCATTGCATTTGAAACATCTGACGTCACGTGCGCATTCTGTTTTTTGATTAGTATGAAGAAAAATATTTTTGTTTTTTTATTTTTTAGTTTTGATTTTGTGATTTGAGTGGCTGAGTTCTATATAAAAAACAAAAAACTATTATTAGTAAAATAAATTGAAGTATTCATGAGCAAACCAATTATGATACTGATATTATATTATAATAATATTAATGCTCAATACTACTATTATTCTTTGACTTAAGGTTACTAAAAAGGTACACTTTACTATGAACAGAATATCAAATTACGTACGGTAAGCTCATCCTTGTTTTGACATTTGACACTCTAACCTCAAAACTGATCAAAACCGACCGGCCATAGATTTGAAGCGTTTTGGTGGGCTTTGAAAAATTGAAACTTTGAAAATTAAAAAAAATACTCGTATATACATACTGGCATTTAAGTTGGAACGTCACTATTGACAAACAAAAAATTGGAATGGAGTTCCTTATTACATTGTTTAATTACTGTTTTATTATATGTACATAATAGTAGTTTATAAGCAAACCGCTTTTATCGAAATAGTGTCCAATTTATATGCTTGTTTGTACAACATGCTTTGTTAAATAACATTATCCACTTAACGTGAACATGAAGTTCCACCACAATCCACCGCGAACAATTTCACTGAGAAACTCTCTCCCACACCACAACTTCCTACTACACGAACTAATTTAACATTGTTTAATATTCAAAATATCGTTATTTTTGCAAGAAAATCAAACACGTTAAGTGAATTAAGACCCTCAAAGGCACGTGACAACATTCCCCTCGCGACTTTAAATACAAAAACATAATTCGTCAACATTTTGGGAAAATTGGCCAAATTGAAATTTGTCAAGTTGACGTTGATTTGACGGCCTGATGTAATATATGAGGATGTCAGTTGTCTCGGATGATCTTTTAACTTCTTCGCCCTGGCATATTTCTCCACGCTCCCGAAGAATTTGCTTTCATAAGTGTGGTGGTTTTTAATCAACGCTGTACGTAAAGTAAAGGAAGTTAAGTTTACGCGGTGAAGATACACGCTTTCAAAGTTTTTCGCATATCCCCATGTTATTAAATATCCATACTTCTTGTAAAAAATATTATTATTATTAAAATTATTTTTTTTACTAAAAAACCTTTGTAACATTTTTCCACTTGTTTATTTTCGACCGGACCGGTTTCACCCTATCACGGGCATCGTCAGACTGGCACAATTAAAACTAAATTTATAGTATATATATAGCATCGATGTCAGGAGTGAGTCCCCTGTTTTCTAATATTGTTTTTATTTATGACTAATAATGAGAGGGAACTGCCGGCGAATGTCCTAAATTATTTCCAATCAGTTTGAAGTGGATATATATATATATATATATACGTCACCTGATTCTCCTTTGAATGCCCTATTAATTGAATAAAAATGTTCTAGGCTTCTTTGGTTTTCACACTTTTCGAGTAAAACACCGCAGCAAAAATTCAGCATTACCCGCAGGGAGCTTTAAAAAAAATGGTCTCTTTTTTACTGAGTGGCCGAAAAATAGTCAAACTACGTTTAGCAACCTTTATAGCTCAGGTTTGAACAAGTGAAATGGTACATGGTACATAGTAAGTTTTGTTTTCTGAGCGTGTTCAAGGAGTCATATTTGTATTTACTCTCGGTAAGATATATCTACTTAAACCGCTCTGGTCTCTGGATATTACGAGTTCACTAAACCTCAATCTGTAAATAGGCCGATAGGGTACACACTGAAGACGAGTTAGCGACAAACGACAAAACCGGAGGTTTTTTAAAAGCATTTTTTTTAAGTTGTTGATTTAATTTTAATATCATGTTAGAGGTTTTTGTTTGTAGATTTCTTCCAAATATTGTTATTGTATTTTTTTATCTTGTCTTTCAAGCGTGGTCTACGATATTTTTAAAACGCACTTACCTACATATTTTCAAAATACGTAACAAAGTGATGGAATTGACAGTTGGGACTGAAAATTAAAATTAAAGTTTTAGTATTTGTTTCAGCATCAAAATCTTCGAAATTCCACAATATCTGTATATTTTTATGAATAAGCATTTTAAATAAAACACTTTGTTATAAACCACGGATTTATTGTATTTTTACGCCAACCGGTTTCAATCGGATCACGCTACTTCAGGGTAAATATAATACCTAAAGAAGAATACATATTTATCGTATATATGTATAGGTACAGAAGACAATAGAGTAAGACAGATATATTACAAAAAAGAGAGAAAAGAGAATAAATTATTAGAGGGAGACAACAACAATATATATTATTACAAATAAATGATTAATACAACGGAACATAAGGAAGTAAATTAATTTTAAAAAATTAATATACACAGATATCTACATGTTTCGAAAGCGATGATTTCTTCATCAGGAATATACAGAATTATTATTATTAGTATAGAAGTTACAGATATATCATTCATAGTATTTTTTGAGTTACCACAATCTGCAAAGTGTTTATTTTTGGGTGCTGCGCTTAGATGGTTTGGTCGAATGAACGGAGAAAGGATGAATTTAAAGGAATGTGAATGGAAGAAGGAGCCAGGAACGCCCGAGGAAGACACATCACGATCAAGTGAAACAAATATTTGAGTCGGGCCATGTCCGAAGTCAGAATAACAGAAGAGATTGTATAATGAGACGATGTATGAATGTGAATGAAGCAAGAAGTGTGTGCCAAGACCGAGTCGTTTGGCGATCCGTCATATATGCACACCCCTGCGGGAAAAGGGCGTGATTAGTTAGTATTATTAGAATTGTTAGTTAGTTACTTAGTTAATTAATATATTATTATATATACTGTTTCGTTGGTATACAATATTATGCACGTAGGATTTGAGAAGATACTCAAGGTAAACTCTTAGAGTAATAGTTACTCTAAGGGTAAACCACATGGCTTTGTAGGTATCTCTCTTTTACTATCATTTGAAACCATAGAAAAAAGAATACACTAATTGAAGCCGGTGTACCCTCTGACTTTTCTGAACCTTTTGATTCTAGCCCTTAGGGAGCTAATAAAAATACAGCGCTCTGTCTTTCTTACACTGGCTGCACTATAGTTATATTGCCATTTCGTTTGATTGAAATTAAATGATGATGAAATTATTTTTTATATTAGAAATTTATGACCCAAAAGTCAGACTTAAATCACAAAACACTCCGACATCGCATTTTTTGTGTTTTTTTTATTCAATGTTTGGTACGGTTCCACGATAAATCAACACACGTATGAATCGGCACACTTTTTGAAAGTGATATAAAGCCATTAAAAATACAAAAAAACTACCCCGAAAGCCTCTAAAAATCTAGCCTAACTTAATTAATATATATTTTTTTTATAGATTACTTTTAATGAGTTTTTTTTATTGTGTTGATTCATATGCATGTGGATTTATCCGGTCAACGTTTCGTACCTACCTAAAATAATATTTTAGGAGAGTTGGGATGATACGCTTGTGTTATTTCATGATTGTATAGTACCCACCGCCGTATATATATGTATATATAATATCCAAACCGTATGAATAATGGATATAACATTACTATGTTACCACATATATGTAGACTTGCATGTCCCCATAGAAGGGGAGATAGTTAAATTTGTGTAAATAAACAGTTATTATAATTTAAACATTTACTATGTCCATATTTGAAACCCTTGATCCGTCGTGCAATTCTAATATATAATATAATGGGTTAAAAACAATGTAGGAATATGTGTATATTGTAATTTTACTTGTTTATTTTGATCGTATTGCGGAACTTCAAGGGGTGAAATAATAAACAAAAAAATAACATTTGAACTTCGTGCACACCACTATTGAATTATTTTTATGATCTAGTTAAATGCCAACCTTTTTCTCTCATTCCAAAGGAAATTGACACTCAACCCCAATTTCATTGAATAATTGAAAGGCTAGTAGGGAATTTTCCTCCTGTACGAAGCAGGAAACGAGAAGCGGCGGGAAATGAGAAGTAGGAAGCAGTAGGAAGGAGAAAACAAAAAGCAGCGTAAACCGAGAAGAAAAAAAAGAACCAGTCAATGGGAAACAGAAATAGCGGAAGCGGAAAGCGTGAAGTATAAAAAAGCTGGAAACAAGGAGCAGTGGGAAGCAACAACAAAACAAAATCTATAAACAGAAAGCTGGAAGCGAGAAGAATCTGGAAACAAAAAGAAGCGGAAAGCGAGAAACGACATACCAACGCTCAATCAATTCCTTTATTCCAAATAACACTCAATTCCAATATTTGCTTATGAGGTTGCCATGTAATACGGGTCGATTAAACTTCAATCTCCTTCCCGTCCACAGAGCATGTGTTCCAACTCCTAACAAATTAGTGCCCCCTAGTGTGCCGGTCTCACCGGAACAGGAGTGCTCCTGGCTGGGTGGTACAATCGTATCGTATCGTATCGTACCGAAATTATAGTACAGTTGCACATTTTAAATATAATAATTTTCATGCCCTTTTTCAAGAATAATTCATATAACAACTTATTTGAACTTGAGCTTTTGAATTCTGTCACAGATAGGTGCTCTCAAAATCCGCAGTAATTTATTTATCTTACTAACGCAAATATCATTCGAATATGTAGTCTTAAAAATAATACTATTTAATTTTTAGTCTTGACTTAAATCGGTTAAATACCCCGCAAAACTAACGTAAACACCGAGCAGTGGACTTAGAACACAAAGCAAACACATCGGGTAAAAACTAAATTGACTAAATCCGAACAAATATTAATGATTCTTACGAAATGACTTCTTGAAGATATGTGCGTGTTTACCATGCCATTTGGTTCACCCATCTGTGAGCACAATGGTAGTACAATATTTACAGGGGGCGATACCGCCAACGGTCAACAACAGTCAACTACAGTCAACTTGACGGCTGACGGTCAAACGGGACAAACTGTGTCGGAAACACCTCAAATATAAATATCCAAAACGGAAAGGAACTACAAAGACGGGGCGGTACAAGAAGAAACGCGTGGTAATAAACACGTCGCAATGACGACTTCTTTCGGGCAATAATTCACACGCGCGCTGTACTGTCAGGTCAGGTTAACAAAACATGGTCCATACACGTGCGAGATTTACAAAAAGAACACCTTTTTATTTTATTAGTCGGAACGGGAGTCTCACGAAAACGCACACTTTTCTGTTAGATGGTTTTGCTTGATACGAAAAGAAGGGTGGACATCTCATAGTATTATGTCCTGTTAATGAATGTATCTTTAATGAGAGTTGTAACCGACGTGATCGTTTGATCGTAATTATCATGATTCTTAGGATTCTAATTTTGCGACATTATGTTGATACAAGCCATAAGTGCGGGAAACACCGATTTATTCTAATCCATAATACGGTACCCGAGGTCTGTTTACCTGAGGGTAATTTACAAACGCCCGGCTTTAAATCCCGGGAATTTCGCAGTCGCCAGAAAAAGGCAGTTACGGGGATTAACAGCGAACTAATTAAAAGCCACCGAGCCACAGTTCGTAGTTGACGAAGGAACCCGAAGAATAGTTCGGATGTGATTAAAAAGGGGGACTTTGGCCGAAGCAAAGTCAGTAGTGGACAGAGACGAGTGAGTAGAGACCGTCCGGCCAGTGGTCGTAGTCGAGACTTCCGTCTCCTACAAAGCAAGCAGGCCACTTGCATCCCCAGCCTGAGACGCTGCGAGAAAACTCGGCAGGAAACGCCGAACCCCAACGCCCACCGTTCGAGTGCAGTCGAGTGCCCTTCGCCTCCTGCCCTCCAACGCCGTGATCCCATCAAGGCACATATCCACCACCGCAGGAGTCACACTCGGACGAGCAATCGTGACTCGTACCAGTCACATCTTGTAAGAAAGTCTTTCACTTCTCCTGCCTCCCACCTGAAGGATTCCTGAACCTGCCTCAAGGATAGTCGGCCCCGTACCAGCATAGAAAGTGGCTTCATCCAGCACCCTACATGTTTACAGTCTTGTAACGACAATGGTCGCTTACAAGAGTATTTGTCATATTATAGGAATTAGTTTTTAATGTATGCAAGCCACGCTAATGGCCATTTTTCCCAATCCCACCGAGCAAATATTGAGCCGAAAATTTGCCTCAATACTGCTCAAATGCACAACTACGCCCTTCACAACGCATCTTTCGTTAGGGTAACAATTAAATTTACCATCAATTTCGGAGATTGATTCAACTGGATTAAAACTCCGCTCAACAGAGAACTAGTTATAAAAAGTGTCAACAGAGTGAAAAAATGTCAGCGAAATGTCTATTCAGTCACTATTTCTCGCGAATTGTGTAACATACAAATATTGAATGACAAAGACTGATTTAATTGTTTTCGAATGTCAAAAACACGTGTTTTTAATAAAATTGAAGCTTATTCTACTCATATATTCGGGGATAATATCATTTATACGTAGTTTTTTGTAATATTATTACTTTTATATTTAATTCAGTACATTGTAAAAAAAGAAGTAACTTTGTATTAGATAAGTTAATATTATTTTATGAACGACTTATTGTTCTTCTTAAAATTCTTGAGAAATATTTATGCTTTAATTTTGTTACATATGTTTTTATTTTATATATATATTTTGTAACATTAACTGTAAATTTAGGATAAAGTTTTGAATAACAAGCTTCCGTTAGACAAACTACAAAAAAGTAGTTTATCGGGACATTTTTCCTTATATTTTTTGTAATATGACCTAAATTAACCGTTCGTCTATTGTGTTATTATTAAAAAGTAGGTAAAAAATATCTTTTTTTTTTCATTATATTTCGCAATAACAATACGTGTGACTAGTGACGTAACTTATATGGGAGAGACGAAAATACCCGAACACATCCGTTAGCTTCGGCTGACCTCGAAATATTAAACGAGATGAGGCAGGAACAAACTTGACGCATACGAATGTTTTGTGGGTTTCGGGTATAGATTTTTTGTACCTGAACGTACGTGATACAGCTAGTTGCATTTGGGCGATAATCTAACGGCCGTATCGCGTACGTTCGTATGGGTAGGGCGGTTAATTAAAAAAACACACACACACACTGATGTTCAGAGTAATGCACCGAATTGTGGGTAGGTATTACTTTCGTATTTGGGTTTATAGACACGGATGAGTACATAATATTACAAACATTTTTGCACGAATTAAAAGTCAGAGTGACGTTCGGTAAAATAATATTGACGGTCATATTATCACACTTTAGCCTCGTAACATTCCCAAAGGAGAATGACAGTTCCACTGGGGTCTGGCAGTGAATGATATCACGTTAAAGCAATAAAAAAACTCAAACACTGCATACCTTCTAGTATATTCATAACGGCTTCCAAAATAGTTACAAAGCCATATTCATATTATGCATTTATTCATTTGAAAAGATCACAAAAACAGTTTGCTGTTAAAATGCAATTGTGATAGTGGCGCACTCCTAAAAAGAAAAGATCCCATCGTAAGTAAACATAATAGTTAACATAGTATTGCAACACAAAGTACATATTTACGTTGTATTTTTAAATCTATATAAGGTAAATGTGTGGGTAATATTTATAATAGTCTGACATTTAAAAGTAGACAAACATTGAGGGTCTGCAATCGTTTAAAGGTTTTAAATGTCAACATAAAGATGGCTCATAGGAAAATCAAAGTTAGTTTAAAAAAGCACAATGGTCCCAGTGCACATGTTTTATATTATTAACCACACGATGTTTTAAAATTAGCGGTAGTTTCCTAAAGGAAATGATTCTGCGTCACATTCTAATATAATTTTATGTTTTAACTTTTTAAATAATAACATGAAAAGGCAATTTTTTATAGTTATCGAAATTACCATTAGATGTTAGATAAATATAAAAAACCAAATCAAATTTACAGAACAAAATGATAAATTAAAAAAAAAAAAAAATTAATTATGATATTTTGCTTTGTTTTCTTTAAAGCGGTCTCTCAAACGCGAATAAGTGAAAGTATTTTAATGTGATGAACACGTTTCAATGGCAGAGTGTGTAGCTTGGTGGCCATTGTAATGACACTTTGTAGTTCCATAATAAATATACGGCTCATAAAGCTGAGTGATACGTAACTCAATCTTATCAATGTGGCTCAATAATATTATCTTTTTTTTTAGTACTCAATTTTAAATGCATTTTTCCCCATAGCACCAACCAGTACCTATCAAACATATATACTCTCTTTATACTTAATTATTATACTTTTTTCTAGATACATTATATTACCATACTATGTCAATACTAGTTTTTTTTCCTTCTATTTTTGTATAATGGCACTTAATATGAACTAAAATTGCCAATTTGACTGTCCTAAAACGGGATTTGTTCCTAGTTAGGCATTCAAAGCTTTCTTAAATGTTTTTGCTAAATAATTTGCGTTTCAAATAAATAAATATTATTATTATATTAAATAATACATATAAATAAATGCCACGGTATATGGGTAAATAGTATAAAAAATTCAAAAAATATATATTTATATCCCACATATAAAGTTTATCCAAATGGTAACATAAATATAATATAGGCAATAGCTCAACATTTCAAAATGTATACTTATTTAATTAATAATGACACCACAAAGTTACCAATTGTTTGAAGGAAGTATAAAAGAAGCAATTACTTATTTAAAAATTCCAAACTCGTATTTTTGTACTTTATATCGATAAAAATCTCCCACCACGTAAGAATAAAGTTGTATTTATTTAGCAACTAGCTTGGAATAAATTGTCTTTTTTTGGAATAAACTTATGAAGTTATGAATTCTTGCTTGCCGTTTGGGTGCCATAATTGATTTGACAGCGAAAGTGATGTCTTGGGGCGACTATTACTATCTCTAAATAAAGAAACATTCATTTGAAAATTTTATTTCATTCCAAACATTTAAATTTTCAAAATATATCTAAATAATAAAGTTCTTAAGTAGGTACCTACTTGTGTTTTCGATTTTGAAAATTTTCTATCCAAAAACACCTTCATCTTTTGAATATGTAATCTGTGGCTAACCAGAGTGGTATATCTATGGGCTAACCCCAATACAGCGTGGCGGGTTCATATTTTTCACACTAATTCTAAAACGCTATAGCAATAATTTTACATATTGGATTTCATTCAAACTTCTCTCTGAACCTTCCCGGTACTGATAAGAATAAACTGTGCCATTTTCAGCAAAACCGGTCTAGTAATTTTAGAGAAAATCGAGGACATACAGACAAACATTCGTTTTTATATATAGAGATATTCTAGCATTTATTTCATAGTTTTCTGCCAAGAGGTCGGGCTTAGTCTTTTGAACAGTTCCAGGCCTCCGTGTCTACATCCGGGTGTCTCCGGGTCTCTCCGGGTTGCGGCTTCGGTCGGTGCAGATCGTAAGAGATTCCAGCCTCCCATAATATAATTTTGTTACTTCTTTAGTTACAGCAATTCTGCTTTCAACAGGGCATTGTTTGTTTTGTACACGCGGACTGACAGGCGTACGCCCCGCCAGGGGAGTTCAAGCGGATTAATAACGCAAAGTTTTCTTCGGGTCGAATCATTTTAATTCCGCGTATTTTAGTTTATTTCTAAAACACACACATATATATATAAAAAACCCATTCCGTTTAATCTCCCCAGACCATTGATTATTGGCATGAATCTCACATTACTTTCCCGAATATGTACTCATCTTTTCAGACAACCATATCCATAGATGGAAGAAATGCACACGTAAATTGCTTAGCTAGACTAGCCGGTTAGTGCTTACTCAAATTCACTAATAGAATAAGTAACAATTTTCATGCACCGGCGCACAAATGCGTCCAAATAACTAAAAGTGTAAAAAAAAAGTAAGTCTCTATTAAAAACTTCTTAAGCTTTTTAAGGTCATTTACAAATATTCTCCAGTCCTAAAAATTATAAGTATTTCAAATAAATACCAACTCTTCTTGTGCCACCAATCTTATTACAAATGTAATATTAATAGAAAAGGAGGATAAAATATATACCGTAAAAATCATATCTTCTCTACGCTCAAATTTTGTAATAAAACTGTGTTCATCTGGAGCGACGTGCCAGGTAAGTATATTTTTCTGTACGTGTTTGTACATAATTAGATAGAGAATATGAAGTAATATTTCTGCAGCGCCCTTAAGGTCATTTTTCACAAAAACGGCGCTATACAAATCATCCATTTATTATTATATTCAAGGTTCCACAAAAAATATTTAATATTGTCTACAAAAATAGCTCTAATATAATGTGTGCACGTATTTTTTTTTTAATTCATCGAACATTTTAACTCTCTTTTTTCGTTTCAATGTGCCAATTAATTGTTTTTTTGCTATTAAAAAAAAAACAATATCAAAAATTTCTTAGATAATCGTAATTTATGAAATAACCGTCAGTGGCTGAGTTGGGATCGCATCTGGGTCTCACCCAGGCGTCGTGAGTTCAATTCCTCGGCTACCTAAATCCTCCACCACGACACAGGCAACATCTGCCGCTTATTGTGGTGGTGGTAGAAGATTTTCAAATATTGTCAGGTTATTCGTAACCTGGGAATGTTTGACTCTCTTTAAAAGAAAACAAAAATATCATAATTATTCACATATTGATGAGATGATCGTTATCGTCTTATATTGTTGAAATATACGTATTTAATTAATTAATTTGTGCTGTTTCACAATTAATTAATTAAAAAATAATGTGTAGTATATTTGTGCACGTTCCAGAGTGGAAGATACTCTCAGTATCGCCCTGGTGAAAGACCACCATTCAGAATTGAAACGTTGCTTGAAATGGCTTTTAGCCGTGTTTGGTGACCAGATCTGAATAGCCAGGCATTTCCCCACCTTCTTCTCCCACTTCTCCTTCCCCTCCCCTATTCCTTCAGCCTCACAACATTTCCCTATTGGGGATGCCATAGTTTCACTGGCTCCAGACGGTTGGGAGCAGCTCTTGTGCGGTATTCATGTAAAAAAAAAAAAAAGGTACAGTCGGAAATTTTATAGTAGACAATAAATGAGGGCGCTGCGATCGTTTAAAAGGTTTTAAATGACAACACCAAGATGGGTCATAGGAACATGAATGCAAATTTAGAGTGCATATTTTCCTTTATCAATACTTTCTTCAAAAGGTATCAAAAATATTTGTGGTACTTCCCGAAAGGAGATGGTTCTACACCATTTTAAACTTTTTTTATCATTTAATTCATTACGAAAAAGACAATTACATGGAAAGGCGTTTTATTTCTTTTTCAGAAATTTATGTATCGAAATAGCGATGTTTAGATGTTAAATAAATAAAATAAAATAAAAAATAGAATTCACCGATCGAAATTACAAATAAAAAGTTTTAAAAAAGTGAGTCATGATGATTTTTTCGTGGATGTTAATATTTGTTTACAAAAAATAAACTGTCGAACTTGAATGTGAAGCATAATCTGAAATCTGAATGTACACGGATATAATTACTTGAAAATCGACAAAAATCTACCTAAGTATTTTAGTCATAAATCATTTGTTAACATATCTTAAGTTGGACACGAGCATCCTCGCTCGAAATTCTGCTAAACAACGCTTGAAAACGTCAAAAAACTTGGTATTGCCATAGTAATAAACATTTTTAGTTACCAATTGATTAAATGTTGACAATATTCTCTGTACTCTTGGGAATATTTACGGAACAATCAATTCGATCGTTTTAAAAATAATAAACGTAACATTTCGTTTTGTAGCTACCTGCTGAACTGGCCACTAACAATTCTTATTTTACAGCCATCATACACATTAATTACAGCATTAGTGGCGCCATCTACACATCCTATAAAGTCATCGATTTTCAATAATAAATGCGTTCGCTTCCTGTTGTTCGACTAGATTAGATTATCTCTTGTTATTCAGTACAAGCTGATGTGTACCCGGCCTTCCTCGGGATTTTTTTTTACGTTGTGAATTCATGCTTGTTGTTTAGGTGCCATAATTGACTTGATAGCGAGATCTGAAGAAAGAAACATTAATTAAAAAAATTATTTCATTCCAAAGATTTATTTTTCAAAACATCTAAATAAAAAAGTTATTAGGTAGGTACCTACTTGTGGATTCCACTTTGAAAAAATTCAACCCAAAAAACCTTCTTCTTTTGAATATGTAATCTGTAGCTAACCAGAGAGGTATATCTATGGGCTAGCCTCAATACAACATGGCTGGTTCAATTTTTTCGTACTAATTTTAAAACGTTATAGCAACAGTTTTACATATTGTATTTTATCCAAACTACTCTCTAAACCCTCCCGGCACTAATAAAAATAAACTGTGTTATTTTCAACGAAATCGGTGAAGTAATTTTCGAGACAGACAAGAATTCAGGCAATTATAACTTAATATTTAAATAATCATTTAGTTTTAAAGTTTGATGGAGATAAATAATAATCCTTATTGATTTTAAAGAAAATGAATATGAAATATTGATCTTCGCTGTGAAGATGTCTACAGCTGTGTTCTACTAAACCGCCTTGAGCTCATGATGAAATCAAACATGAAAAGGTTCAAAGATACTATACAGTTTCATCCTTCTTAATCTCTGACAACTTTTACTGTATTTGTTTAAGTTTAGACTGAATGAACTGACGTAATTCAATGCTCCGTTTGTGTGCACTGTGAAACAGCACATGATTTGCTATTTACGCTATTTGGTGCTTACGAAGCTTTGTCTGTGATTTATTTGTAGGAGGAATACTGGAGGTTAAGGAAGAAAGTGAATGGGTTTAAGTAGAATGTACTGATTTTTTATTTTGATTTTGTCAGGCTGAAGGTCATAGGGAGGGGATAGAGGTGAGAAGAAGAATGTTGGACGGTTTCTGGGTATTTAGATATATTTTTTTTAATTTACACCACACATGTCATCTAGAGGAAGGAGAGTAAGGTTTCGGAAGGAAAGGTATGAGGGGTTTATAGGAATCTGGGGATCAGTATGTCCAGGAGTGACGGACGTACGAATCCACTCCTCCCACTGCAGTGTAAGGCGATGGGTCAAGAGAGTCCGGCTGGAGAGGTCAATAAGTCTCCCTCTCAGATCGTAGAATATATACTATGATCTGAGGTCTCTCTATACCGGCTTCTCGCGATCCGTCCCGCCACGCAGTTGGTGGATAGACGTATCCTTCGCCATGACCTGAACAAACTTCAATCCGTGAACTCGGGCACCCCTGCTAAGTCACCAAACGTAGCGAAACACCTGGGGTGACCTATAGCAGAGGCATTGGTCATCTAATAAATGATTCCGGGGCGGGGGTAATCTGGTCCCTAAATCCGGCTAAAGCCATTTCAAGCAATGTTTCGAATACGAATGATTGTCTTTCACCAAGGCGATACTGAGAGTATCCATCAAACTGAAATTGATGCTAGAATAATTATGATGAATAATATGTGTGTTAGCTTATAGCTTGCCGGAAACATGACGTAGAAATGAGACCTCTGAGGCGAATGTGTGGTAAAACCATGTATGATCGTGTGAAAAATGTTGATATTCGTAAAGAATGCAAGGCTGATTTAAGCGTAATGAGTAAGATTAATAAAGTGACGCTTAGATAGTTTGGGCATGGAAAGCGAATGAACGAAGAAAAGAGTTTAAGGAGAATATGTGACGCGAATGTGAATGGAAGAAGAAGCCGGGGATGCCCAAGGAAGACATGGCACGATCAAGTGAATCAAATACTTGAGTCGGGCCATGTCAGAAGTCGGAATAAGGAAAGAGAATGTATGAGACCATAAATGAATGTGATTTTTTTATTTATTTTATTTAAAGACATACAACAATGTTGCATTCTCATGAGTTATCAATTCAACTCGTTTTGTGACTGTTAATTTTTGATACATATTATTAAGTTTAACAGTTTTTCAAGACAAATATATAAATGAAAATATAAATAATAAAAAAATGTATATATTGAAAAAATAGGAAAATAACATAAATAAATGTACAGACTCGAAACATACAGATGCAATAAATATACACAACAATGTTTTATAAGAGAGAAATATAACTACATCAAAATCTGGAAAGCTCTATGACGACTATCAAAACAGGGATGGTATCTATGATAAATGCTTTTCCAAATAGCATTTTAATGAAATCAGAAGTGTATGCCAAAATCGAGTTATTTGGCGGTCCGTCCTCTCTGCCTAACCCTGCGGCGAAACGGCGTGATGGTTAGTTAGTCAGATTTATTTACAATGTTAATTGATTTCCGCTATATTTCATGGACAAAATGATTATAATGAATAACTATATCCGAAGCGAAGTGAAGTGAAGTGAATCAAATTACTGTACTGGAAATTGAGTTTGTTATTCGGTTTAGATATTATTGTAAACGTAAAGTGCATTGTACTGCCGCAGTAACCGTAAACCTCGCCGGCACTATTCTGTGTTCTGTGCAATTAGTTACGGGACTACCCAGTTTACCATTATTAGGAAACGAATCGACTAATTCATGGGAAAGAATTTAAAGAAATACATTACGCTGTCTATATATATTATTCGAGTGGGATATAAAAAGGGAAAAAATATGATCTAGTGGATTTTCCGTCCAGGTTGGAAGCTAAGTGGAAATACAAAAAGCTTCCAATAGAGTTTTTATAAAAACAATTTTAATAACGATACTTCGTAAACCAAATGTGAGAAAAAATTAGTAATAAGGAACAGTATATTAAAATTTAGTACTGGTACACCTACTGGTTAATATTATTATATTGGTTCAATGACAATTCGACACACGTATGAATCTGCACAATATGATTTTTTTTTTTAAAACCTTCGCAACTTTTTTCCATTTGTTTTATTTTCGACCGGATCGGTTTCATTGATATCTTCAGACTGACACAATTATAACCAAATCTGTGGTATATATAGCATCTATGGCAGGACTGATTGTCCCGTTGCTTTCCAATATTGTTTTTATTTATGACTTGAAATTTGTTTTATTGTTGACGTTACTGCTTTACAATTATATTAAAACCTACTTTCGGTTTGGTTTATTACCCCCTGGAAGACGGATTACATTGTGTGTGCTTACTAAATATATATATAATGTCATTCGTTTCAGGTTTTATTTAAACACATGGTTATTTCTGGTATTATTTTTTTTCCCTGTGATTTCCGTCTCGTTTGCTAAAATGAGTTTTACAGCAAATTCATTTTAGCAAACAAGACGGAAATCACAGGGAAAAAACAAAACCAGAAATAACCATATTTTTAAATAAAAGCTGACACGAATGGCATTATACAATTTTTTAATTTTATAGAGTTTCAAAATTAGAAATGAATTTGTACACTTTTTAAAAGTTATTAAAAGTAAAACAAAAAAAAAATCTAGTCCTGAAAACCTAGCCTAACCTAACCTAATTATCTTTTTTTAAAGATTATCTAGGTTAGGTTAAATTAAGTTTTCGTGCCGGATAATATTTTATTTTTTTCATATTTTTAACGATTTTACATCACTTTTAAAAAGTGTGCCGAATTATACGTGTGTTGAATTGTCACCTATAATATTATAACTAACTTTACTACCGACTTCGCCTGGAATTTGGAAAACCGTATTTTTTACTCTTCATCTATTTATTAACTCTTAACTCATCTCTTCTTAGCTTCTTTCCTTTATTTGCTTATACTATACGAGTCATGGACCCATCGCTTTGACAAGGCGCATCAAGACGTCTCTGTCCTTGGCTACATCAGCCATCTCCGTCTATTGCATTATTCTTGACAGTCTCCATGGTTAAGCAGTTACGATCCTTAGCTACGAACCCGGAGGTCGCGGGTTCAAAAATATGTAGTATATTTGCGGTATGTTCCAGAATGGTAGACTGTCAAGAATACTACAATACAAGGTACTGTCAGTATCGCCTTGGTGAAAGACCACCATTCAGAATCGAAACTTTGCTTAAAATGATTTTAGCCTTGTTTGGTGACCAGATCTGAATAGCCAGGTACTTTCACATCTTCCTTCTTCCCCATCTCCGTTCCCTCCTCAATACCTTCATCCTCTCAACATCCCCTAATTAAGGATCCCATAGTCTCACTGACTCCAGACGGTTGGGAGCAGTTGTGTGATATCACATTAAAAGAAATCGTTCCCTTATTTTTATCCGGAATTTATGCCAGAGATCGCCTTTTGAGAATTTTTTGCTGCGATAAACAAAGAGAAGTAATTATAAAATTCACCCTTCCCATCAAAAAATTGATTTCTTTGAATGGCGTTTTTAACTATTGTGAGCGATTGAAAAGTGTCGTTCCAAGGTAAGCAAGCGATTCTTCAACCCGTGTTGCAGATTTCAGAAGAATAATTTAATGTCTGAGTATAAATTCTTGATTGAAAATTCCCGTAACAATGTGAAAGCTTATGTGAACAAGCGTAGGCGAAAGCTCTGGAACATTGTTTAGCAAAGGTTCTTTCAGTGCATGTGGCAATGGAGGGGTAAAGCCTTTAACCTTTGGATACATGGGGAGATTCGCACCCACACAGATGTGCCAATCAAGCTCGGTTAAATCTCTTCGGCAATTAAAAAAAAATATATATATATAGAAGGTTTGAAGATCGTGCGATAGACGAGGCTGCACCATGCGCAAGTTATACAGAAATCCATTAGCATGATATTTATACAAGGTGTTCAGGGTTAAAGTGAAATAACTTCAGAACGTGATTATACATCGTAGGTTCCTAAACTTTTTTTACCCCGCGGACCTCTTTTCCGTTCCTTTAATTTTACGTGAACCCCCCCCCCCCCCCAGCCTGTTTGTCCAACACGTTGGTACAATACTGAACAAGTGATTCACTGCGCGATTTATTGTTGCTGGTATGAAAATTTGTAAAAGAACTTGCACATGAACATGCCTGCGTGGATGCGATCCGCTTTCAGTGCGCAGTAGGCTTGTCGAGCGAAACTTACTACGGTGCTTTACTATGCGTGTATTCTAAATAAACGCCGATCCGTGGACCCCCTTTTTTCCCTTCCGTGGACCTCCTGCAAATCTATATGGATCCCCAGGGGTCCGTACGGACCACTTTGCCAACCCATGTTCTACATGATAGTACAAAGTTAGAAAGATAAATGACTTTTTTGAAAATCCAGTGTTTTTTTCCATACAAAAGTCATTATTATTGAAAATCTGTCGTATCACTTATCCGATAAATACGGCGGACTGACGAGTGGCAACATTTCACATCTGTGTCAGATCTCTATCGATGGAAATCGTATATAAACAAAATAAAATCTACAGTTATTACTAACAAGCACTTCTTTTAAGCAGGCTCCATTAAAATACCCGTAGAATAGATTCAGCATACCCACATTGCGTCTGTGCTTTAGATATGGTAACCGGTCTGTTAACAACAGGTTGTCAAAGTTGGTTGGAAATTATTTTTCATGAATGCTTGTACTATCGTGTAGAATAACCTCCCGAGATACTGCACTTTACCCCCGGACACATTGTATAAAAACCTCTTTATGTAGGTTTATAATTACACGTTTGTTGTGACATTGGCTAATGACACGACAACGGCTACCGCCGACGTTTCAAGTATTATCTTTCTCTTGGAAAGTTCAATTCGTTAATTCCTTAGTCACTATGACGGGATAAAAGGCCACGTGAGTAATGTGGAATATCCTATTTCACTACTTCCTTAACCAGCATAGATTTTTCCATCAACAAATGGAGGGATTACGGCTCATGACTAAAATATGCTAGACACATTATATTATTACAGACTTACCTAGTTGCTCTATGTAAATTGAGTCCAAGAGATCAGAGGCGCGTGCAATTATTATTAAGGAAGAAAAAGCGGTCTCGTTTCTTGTGATAGAGTTTATTTAGGGCCGGTATTTCAATTGCTTTTCAAGCTCGGCTTGAGTGATATATACTTATAATATCTTATCTTATTTAATTTTTTTTAAATTTAATCTAAATTAAATATTAATAAAGTTATTACTAAGCTCGGCAAGTATTTCAATTTTTTTTATTACTTTAACAGCTATTTTTTTTGCATGTCTGGAATTTTCGGTGCAAAAATAGCAAAATGATTTTTTTTAAATGTTCTTTAAATATGGCTTTTAGAACCAATAATAAATACAGGAACAAGCTAAAAAACTCAAAAAGCAGCAAATCATAAACTTAATAATAGTGTCACACATGAATTAAAATGTAACCACGTCGAATATAACGCTACTTATATCGGACAGACGGGAAGGGCTTTTTCAACTAGATTCAAAGAACATATACGATGTTATAATAATAAAATCACTTTTTCAAAATTTGCGGAACATCCCTCAGTGAATAATCACTTACCGCACACACAACAACGACCCTAAACTCTTACATATAAAAAGAAAAGGTACAATTATTTTCAATATCCATCAAGCCGATCTAAACAAAACGTCTATATACGTCGTTTAATGTAACATCTAATAATATAATAAATACTATCTGAACACTAATAATAATAGGTTATTATAATTACCTAGTTGAACACTAATAATGATATTTAATAAAAAATACCTACGTGAACACTGATAATAATTACTTAGCTGAACACTAATAATGATATTTAATAATAATTACCTACGTGAACACTGATAATAATTACCTAGCTGAACACTAATAATGATATTTAATAATAATTACCTACGTGAACACGGATAATAATTACCTAGCTGAACACTAATAATGATATTTAATAATAATTACCTACGTGAACACGGATAATAATTACCTAGCTGAACACTAATAATGATATTTAATAATAATTACCTACGTGAACACTGATAATAATTACCTAGCTGAACACTAATAATGATATTTAATAATAATTACCTACGTGAACACTGATAATAATTATCATTTGAACACTAATAATATATTTAATAATATCATTCATACTGATAATACCACCTAGCTGAACACTAATAATGATGTTTTAATAATAATTACCTACGTGAACACTGATAATAATTACCTAGCTGAACACTAATAATGATATTTAATAATAATTACCTACGTGAACACTGATAATAATTACCTAGCTGAATACTAATAATGATATTTAATTATAATTACCTACGTGAACACGGATAATAATTACCTAGCTGAACACTAATAATGATATTTAATAATAATTACCTACGTGAACACTGATAATAATTACCTAGCTGAACACTAGTAATGATATTTAATAATAATTACCTACGTGAACACGGATAATAATTACCTAGCTGAACACTAATAATGATATTTAATAATAATTACCTACGTGAACACTGATAATAATTACCTAGCTGAACACTAATAATGATATTTAATAATAATTACCTACGTGAACACGGATAATAATTACCTAGCTGAACACTAATAATGATATTTAATAATAATTACCTACGTGAACACTGATAATAATTACCTAGCTGAACACTAATAATGATATGTAATAATAATTACCTAACTGAACACTAACGTAATAATATTTACCTAGCTGAACGCTAACAATAATACCTAATAGTATTTACCTAGCTGAACACTAGTAATAATATGCAATAATAATTTTTAATTGCACAATAATACCAGTTATTATTAAATTTAAAAACTTAAAATTAATATTAAGTTCTATAAACACAGAAAATATTCACATTGGTAGTTGCACACATTTTAATTATCTGCCGTTGGTTCCATAAAACATTACGGATAAAATATTAACCCGACAAAGATTTGCATAAGCTTCAAAGATGACATGACGTGAAGAAATGAAGTCTTCACGTGAATAAACAGCTATGAATATAAAAAAAAAAATCATTCAGAAAATTTTGTATTTATGATAACGATTATTTAAATATAATTATGTTTACAGTGCAGATTATTTTTCGATTAATCTTAGGTGGTCCCGTATTTAAATACACACGGTAATAATAACATTGACAGGTGAGGCTTTGAAGTCATTAATCATCATTTAGCATCAATCATGAAACGAAGTCAATAGAACATCACACTTTTAATGGCTTTTAGTTGGCATATTGATTTAAGTTCGGGTTCAGAAATTATGTTATAATACCTTTACTTAAATTCCTCGTGATGGCGATGCGGTGGATTTTAATTGATTTTTCAGACATGTTAGGAAATAAAAATAGTATATTTAGAATCATTTAAGATAATATTAACAGCCCTCAAAATGAAACATGAAACCGAAAAGACACAGAAAATAAAAATGATAACGGTAGCAGTTGGGACTGTTTCATTTTGAGAGTTGTTAATATTATCTTCAATTAATAAAAATATATTACAATGAGGTGTATAAGCTTCAATAAGTTATATAAAAAAAATAATATTAATCCTAGACTTAAAAAAAGTTAACAGATGTGACCAATAAATTAAAATCGGATAGGTATATCCGAGACACTGTTTAAAAATATTACAAATAAATTCGGGTAGAATTTTGTAATCATGATAAAAAGGTTAAGTATGACACCAATAAAAAATGATGGGATGGATTGGGGTAGCAGTAGCTAAGTGGATTAGAGCCAAGGCCCCGGATATACCATGAGGTCCTGGGTTTGAGTCCCAGCTACTACCGTTATCTTTTTATTTTCTATATCTTTTCGGTTTCGTGTTTTATTATGAGACTTGTTAATATTATTTTCAATGATTCAAAATATATTAAAATGAAGTTTATAAGATTCAATACATTATGAAAAAAAAATTGAAATAAAAGTAGGTATCACCGCAAGAGTTGACACGAGCACAGAACTCACACAGATCCATTGATTTCATATAGTTTTCATCATTGAAATTTAATGGGGTTTTTATGTAAGAAAATAATACTCGTTAAAAACTTTTCTTGGTTCAGACTTAAAAATATCTTTAAAGTGAAAATGTTTCCAATAGAAAGGTAACCGTGCGTTTCACAATTTAAAAAAAAATGAGAAAAGGTAAACATTCCCAGGCTACGAATAACCTGACAATATTTGAAAATCTCTTACTACCATCACAGTAAATGGAAAATGTTATCTGTGTCGTGATGGAGAACTTATTCAGTTGAGGAATTGAACTCACAACGCCCGGGTAGGACCCACATGCGATCCCAACTCAGTTACTGATCGCAAGGATATCACCGTCGGAAGTGTATATATAGGTAAGCACCAATACACACAATCTTAAGTGAGTGTACACACTTCTTGCTTCATTCACATTCATACAATCTCTTCTGTTATTCCGACTTCTGACATGGCCAGACTCAAGTATTTGATTCACTTGATCTTGCCATGTCTTCCTCGGACGTTCCCGGCTCCTTCTTCCATTAACATTCACATTATATATTCTCCTTACACTCATTTCTTCGTTCATTAGCTCTATATGCCCAAACCATCTAAGCGTCTCTTTATTAATCGTACTCATTACGTTTACATCAGCCTTGCATTCTTTACGAAATTCTCATTTTTCACACGATCATACATGATTTTACTACACATTCGTCTAAGAGATCTCATTTTTACGGCATTCAGTTTACTTTCATCCTTCATCTGCCAGTTCCACGCCTCACTGCATTACACCAAGGTTGGTATCAATACTCCATTGTGGACTGCTAGCTTCGCTTCTTGGGACAACTTTTTATTTGCGCCAACCGCGTGCAGTCCTTCGTTAATGGAGTTTCCTGCATTCACCCTTCTTTCAATATCCCTATCTGTCTTTCCATCTCTCGTAAACATACTCCAAATACACAAACTCATCGACTTGCTCCAAGTATTCATCATTCACAACTATATTGCACACTATTTTCGTACTCTCTCTTTCAAACTCCATGATTTTCGACTTACATTCACCATTATCTCATCCTTCACACATACTTCGTTCATCCTAGATACGAGGAACTGTAGATCTTCCATACTGTTAAAAATCAACACCGCATAATCAGCATACAACAGGCAATGACCTATACATGCATTACAAATATTAATACAAAGCATAAAGCTTTAATTAATTAAACAAAATTTAGAAATTTTAATTGTTCTTTTGGATTACTTTCCACTGTGATGAACAATAATATTAATGTTATGCAGAGGGCACATGTTTCAATTTACACGAGTCAAAATGATTCCGGTTGTACTGCGCTGTAACTCGTGACCCTTGTCAGGATCATGACACGTGTAAACATCGCTTAAGTTTTTATAAATTAAGTCGGTATTTTAAAATATGAATCAGTAATAAAAAATATACTCGCAAACATCACTCGCAATTATATTTATGCTAACTTTTGCATGCGGGAAAAGATTTGATTTGTCAAATTCCAAAATTGTTAATAAATATGCAGATTCACCCTTTTGGAGTCAGGTTTAAGGTGTTTCACGTTTAAGCCTATAGCTTTACAATGTTATTTGTGATGGCGGACATACGAGAACGTAACAAATGAATCATTTTTGAGTCGACAATATCTACGGTAGTGGCGCTCCCGACTGCCTAGATAAATACCCGAGTCAAATCTTTGTACAACTTTTGATTTTCCTTTAGCCATGTCCGCCAACTTTCCCAATGTAACTGTGCAATTTTTTGTAAGTCTCCTTTAAAAACATTATGTTCTTATATTCCAGTCTCATTACTTATCAACTTAGCTCATTCTTTCTACATTTTTGCTACAGTACACTACGTGCCTTGTTCATAATGATTACATCTAATAAAAAACAAAGTTTCTGACTACTTATCTACAACCGAGCCAAGAAGAAAGAGATCGAATGTACTATACAGGTGAATATATAAAGGTATATTCAGTGAAGAACAGTAAAATGGTCCTCAAGAACAAGTAACGTATCTAAATCGGTGTTTAAAACCGATAGGTAGTAACAAAAGCAACAAAAGTTCTTGAACGGAGAGCTTTGGTATCATAAAATTCGCTAATGTTGATGGTGCGGTGCTGATTGCTAACAGTATGGTAGATCTACAGTCCCTCGTATCTAGGATGAATGAAGTATGTATGAAGAATGAGCTAATGATGAATGTAAGTAATAATAATAATATTTATTCATTTGAAACAGAAATTATCTAACAAAAAATGTAAGAAAACTTTGACTGACTAGTTAAAAACAAATTCCGTTTTAGGACAATGGGACAGAAGTAAGTCTAAAGTCATGGTGTTTGAAAAAGAGAGTACGAAAACTGTGTGCAAAATAGTTGTGAATGATGAATACTTCGACCAGGTCGATGAGTTTGTATATTTGGGAAGTATGTTAAGCTAAGCTAGCAGTATCACAATGGGATGCTGATACCAACCCTGATGTATGGCAGTGAGGCATGGAACTGGCAGAGGAAGGATGAAAGTAGACGGAATGTTGTAGAAACGAGATTTCTGAGGCGAATGTGTGGTAAAACCACGTACAATCGTGTGAACAATGTAGAGATTCGCAAATAATGCAAGGATGATGTAAGCATAATGAGTAAGATCAAGAAAGGGACGCTTAGATGGTTTCGGCACGTAGAGCTAATGAACGAAAAAATAAGTGTAAGGAGAGTGTATGATGTGAATGTGAGTGGAAGAAGAAGCCGGGGACGTCTGAGGAAGACATGGCATGATGAAGTGAATTGTCAGAAGTCAGAATAACAGATGAGAATGTATCAGAAGATATGGCAAATCTCGTTCATATCACCAGTGATAAAGAGTTAAAATATCTTTGATAATATGATATATATGTTTATAAGTGGAAGCCACAGGAAGGTCACACTTCACTTAATGACTTGCCAATAATTCGGACCAGATCAGCCGCCCTTGAGGTGATTTTTCACAAAAACGGCGCTATAAAAATCATCCGATTATTATTATTATTATCAGATTAATGTGAATAATTTATTTTTTTGTACATATGTTATTATGTTCATAAAATAGATTATTTTATTTTATTTTAATAATTGAAGAAGATAATATTAACACATCCCAAATGAACCACGAAACCGAAAAAACAACAGAAATTAAAAAGATTTCAGTCGGATAATATGGAGGACAATATTAACAAGTCTTGAACTTGAAGTATTATATCGGTGTAAATGGCGTAAATTGAACTGGTCTCATTAGCTAAGTTGGTTAAGCGGTTACCCCGGATAGGTAGAGTTCCTGGGTTCGAGTCCCAGATGCGACTGAAATCTTTTTAATTTATGTTGTTTTTTCGGTATCGTGGTTCATTTGGTATGTGTTAATATTATCTTCTTCAATGATTAAAATATTACAATGAGGTTTACAAACTTCAATAAGTTATAAAAAATAAATTTAATATTTTATTTTATATTACCAGAAAACTAAATGGACTCCTTGCCATAACACGGCCCAAGATAGCGTAGCAAGTAGAGAACAACTTTATCAATTAATTTCATTAATATAACATTACTTGTGAACTTAATAATTTCGAAATTATAATGTACACAATATCAAAATTTTATGGAATATTAATGTAAATAAACCATATATCATGTTTTTTATATCTTCAGCGAAATTTTGTTCGTTTTACCATTTTTTTTTAATCGTACAATAAAACAAAATGTTGTTAAATCCTGATTCAATGTCGATATACGTCCTTTGGTGTGGTTTTATGTTTTGATGTTTGGACATTTAACGATGGAATTTTTTAAGCATATTTTTTTCAACTACCAAGTACGTAATATTCGGTATCTTTGCTATAAAATAATTATACTCAATAAAAAATATCGTAAACATTTTTTGTGAACTACAAAAGGATTCCTACCTGCGTGTAGCTCATTGAATCATTCGTAAATAAAATGAAATCCCCTACAATACCCAATTACTTATACAAAACGTCCGCGCATTAGAGGGATATTTTTTCAATTTCCTAATTGAACCACTGTACGAGCTTTCGTTTTATCAATGTCGGCAAATATTATCAATCTCCCCGTTGTAAATCAATCAAAGTAATTCACAGACTGCCGAAGTCACGTGATATTATGACCCGGGGTCTTTCCCTACCCATTTTACGACTGCGCCATGGAGCCGTAAATAAATCAGACGTAAATGTCACTATTTAGTGTTTTTGGGCTGTGGGACGTTAACCCATAGCTGGGAGGAACAATTACAACAAGCTTTGAAGTAGAATGCACTAGATTGAACTAGGCTGAAACGAACGTGACCTCTTTTTATTAAATTTTGAGACAAAATAGTGGGAGACCACTAGGAATCGGTCCCATTCATTTGCTAAATAACTTTTATCCCAAAAATTTTGTCTGCACAAGGAGTGAAAACTCTCGAACGCTGATTTTTGACATTACGAAATTTGCACAACTTCTCAATGCCTGAAAATGATGGTGAAAACTTGGAAAAAGTAAATAAGATGAAGTACTGGGGAATAACATTAGACAGAAAGATGTCTCTTGAAAAAAATCCACAATTTTATTGAAAAAAATTGCTAAAATGGTGTCTTCTCTTGAAAAAAATTTCGGTAAAAAAAATTAGTTTACTAAGTTATTAAACACTAGCTGATGTGTACCCGGCCTTGCTCGGTACAATAATTGATTTGACAGCGAAAGTAACTGTCTCCAAATAAAGAAACATTCATTTGAATATTTTATTTCATTCCAAACGTTTATTTTTTCAAAATGTATCTAAATCATAATGTTCTTAAGTAGGTACCTAATCGTGTTTTCCATTTTGAAAATATTCTACCCAAAAAAAAACTTCTTCTTTTAAATACGCAATCTGTGGCTAACCAGAGTGCTATATCTATGGGTTAACTTAAATAAAACATGGCGGGTTCAATGTTTTTCATACTTATTTTAAAACGTTATCGAGACAGTTTTACATGTTGGATTTCATTAAAACTACTACTATCTTCCTGGCACTAATAAGAACAAACTGTGATATTTTCAGCGAAACCGGTCCACTAATTTTCGAGAAAATCGAAGACAAATAAACAAACAAACTTACATTGATTTTATATATATACGAGATTTAGTTGTTCCACACATAGATTACAATTCTAGTCTATGTATATAGACCATAACTATATGAATATATATTTTTTTTTATACTGTGTAGAATTGTGAAAAACGATTGGAGTAGGATGGGACGGACTGAGAAATGGGGGCGAATGACAAGAGGGGAGGGACCGCAGCCAGTGAAGAGTATGTGTGGAGGAGGCCAAAATTCCACCCCGAAGATGATGACGATAAGAACAAAATAAGCTTAAAGATTTTTTTTCCATTATAAAAAAATGTATACGTATATTTTTTAAAAACGTTTTTGTCGCCTTTGAAGGCTTCTCTCGTATTTTGTATGTCTGCGACTGCGCTACAAGTGGTGATGTTTTGCGGGCCACGGTTCCATAAAAACAAAACCGTGGCAATACGCTAAGAAAAATACATGAATAATGGATAATGCATCAATCGTCGGTGCAGGGCTCTTGGAAAAAAACACTGCCGTGTTCTGAACTTTTACTGCTGCAGTTAAGGAATAGCACACTTGTAGGAATTAAACCCCGAAGGTATTCTTTCTATTATCTCACTGAACAGATAAACCCATAGAAGTGAGCTGTGGGCGTATCCGTGTGTTCGAACTAAGTTTAATTTCGCTTATTTCTAGAGAAATTAATCCTAAAATATCAAATATCGAATTTATTTATTTTGAGTAGAGTAACTATTTATTGAAAGGTTTATTGAAAGGTTTCATAAAAAAATTGGCTTCATCAGTTTTCTTTTAAGTTATTTTAAATCACACTTCTAGGGATTATCTGTTCAGTGCATTACATATTACTATTAGGGCCAATTATGGCAAAGACGCAAAATGCACTCAAGTTTATAAGCAAATTATATTTATACCATGTATTAAAACGCTTTTGTAAGGACTCGATTTCAGTCTTCTCAAAACATGTTTCTCATTAGTAGAAAAATAATAAAATTCAGCTTGAATGAAAAATAGCAATGTTGAGCAGAGACTTGCGAACTTTCAATCTTGCTTTTACTGTTATTTAAGGATGTTTTATTTTTACTTGTGGCAGTCTTTTAACTCATTTATGAACTCTTGCGAGGTTTTTTTCGTCAGAGCTGTGTTGGGAGTCCTTACAAGAAAGGACGAAGTTAGCCAGGGGCTTGAAGACGTTCGTGTTGTGGGAGGGAGGAAACATAAAAGCCGACAACCCGTTTCATAGTTATTAAATGTTAGCCATAAGAACAACCCGTTCTTCTGCGTATATGTCTATAATGCTGTGTTCCAGCGCGTATATCTCTTTAAAATTATTTTATAATGAAAAGAAGCTTTTTGAAGGGGAGAGGGATGTCGGAGACCGATTACGAATTATTTCTAAATAATGATAATATTATTACGCAATACGAAAAACATAATGTTTTTAAAGAGAAATATATTTTTTTTTTATCATTGAAGATAATATTAACAATTCTTAGAATGAAACATGAAACCAAAAAAACACATAGAAGAAAAAGATAACGATAGCAGCCTGGGGTAGCCGTAGCTCAGTGGATATACCTTGAGGTCCTGGGCTCGAGTACCAGTTGTTTCGATTTTATGTTTCATTCTAATAGTTGTTAATATTATCTTCAATTAATAAAAATATATTACAATGAGGTTTATAAGCTTCAATAAGTTAATCAAAAAAAATAATTTAAGAAATGTATTTATTAGATATTTTTAAAATTTACAGGTTTACTATTTATGAAAATCATATCATAAATATGATCTTTTTCTGACTTTGATGTTTTATAAAATATTTTAAATGGTCAAATACTCTCAAAAAATCCTTTGATGGTTTTTCTTTAAAACGCAGAGAAGAAATTTTCTAAAAAAAGGACTATTCATTAAGCTAATTAATTTTTTTTAATTGTGGTTTCAAGAGTTATTAAAAAAAACGTACCAGGAAAAGAAGTTTTAAAACCTTTTTATCACTTTTTAAAAAGTATTTTAAAATTTTGAAAAACTGTTTTTGTTGGACTGTAGAAAGGGTTACACCATTCTGATTTGATTTTAATATTTGCTGAGGGCCATGTAAATTTAAAATAAAAATGTAATAAATATTTTTCTCTTTAAAAATATCACGCTGATCGTATTGCTTATAATATTATTACTATTTCCAATTCATGGATAATCCCTCTTCGACGGCCATCTCCCCTAAAACTTTTAATTACCTTCCGGGAATCTTAGCTTCACAATGCGCCTCTGGTGGGTCTTATCATGTGCTACTTGGATGGCCTCGATCCACAGTAAGCCCAATCTTGATATAGCTATTTCGTTTGTCTGCGTTAGCATTGTGTCTAGTATAATGTACTGGACAGCTTCCTTCTGACATTCCTGTATTTTATTATTATGTATTTATTATTTTTGTTTGGTCCTTCTTTTTGATGGTATCCAAATCATAACTTACTTTTTTAAAACAATCAGGAATGTCCTCAGTACAAAAGATTTGATTAAGATCTACATGGCTCTCTGCCGATCACTATTAGAATATGGTATTGTCGGATGGGGCAGTTCTAATGGTAATATTC
>JAHDVE020006601.1:0-24443 GCA_022606495.2 Halesus radiatus
AAGGTATCAGTCGCATCTGGGAATCGAACACCTTTGTCTAACCCGAACAACCGCTCTACCGACTAAGCCAATGAAACCAGTTCACTTCACGCCATCTTCATCGATATCGTACCTCAATTTCAAGACTTGTCAATATTATCCTCCATTATGTTCTGTGGTTTTTTTCGGCTTCGTGTTTCGTTCAAGACTTTTTAACGTTATCGTCTTCAATGATTAAAAAAATATATTTATTACAGATTTTGGAAATTTCCATAGGCTTAGCATTTATCAAAATATCATCAATTTGACTTATTTAAAATTAAAATGTCGAACGTCCTCAAAACAAACTATGAATGAGGAATCTGCAAGTATGTTGCCTGTTGCATGCTGATGATGCGGTGCTGATTGCTAACAGTATGGAGGATCTACAGTCTCTGGTATCTAGGATGAACCAAGTATGTATGAAGAATGAGCTAATGATGAATGTAAGTAAGTATAAAGTCATAGTGTTTGAAAGAGAGAGTATGAAAACAGTGTGCAATATATTTGTGAATGATGAATATTTGGAGCAGGTCGATGAGTTTGTATTTTGGGAAGTATGTTTACGAGAGATGGAAAGACTTATAGGGACATTGAAAGAAGGGTGATTATAGGAAACTCCATTAACCAAGGACTGAACGCGGTTGGGGCAAACAAAAAGTTGTCAGTCCGCAATGGAGTGCTGATACCAACCCTGATGTATGGCAGCGAGGCATGAAATTGGCAAAGGAAGGATTAAAGTATACTGAATGCTGAGGAAATGAGATCTCTGACACGAATGTTGAGATTCGTAAAGAATACAAGCCTGATGTAGGCGTAATGAGTAAGATTATTGAAGGGACGCTTAGATGGTTTGGGCATGTAGAGCGAATGAACGAAGAAATTAGTGGAAGAAGAATATATGACGATAAATGTGACTCGAAGAAGAAACCGGGTACATCCGAGGAAGACGTGGCACGACCAGGTGAATCAAATACATGAGTCGGGCCATGTCAAAAGTTCAAATAACAGAAGATAATCTATGAGACGTTGTATGAATGTGAATGTAGCGAGAAGTGTATGTCAAGATTGAGTTGTTTGGCGATCCGTCCTCTCTGCTTACCCCCTCGGAGAAATGGCGTGATGGTTAGTTAGTTATATAGTTAATACTATAAACATTTTTTGTAAATTTCGAGTAGAAATTACAAAGAATAAGAATAGTTTAATTTTTTCATAAACACTATTTTCAAATAGTATAATATAATAAAACAAATATAAAACTTTTTTCCACTTTAATTTTTATTTGACCGTAACCGGGTTTCAGCTCGTTAGGGCCATCTTCAGACTGGTACAAATTTAAAGGGCATAAACTCGATAAACTAGAATCTTTAGAAATTACTCGCTTAACTAATAAATTAGACCCTAACTTTGTTATGAATAAACAATTAGAATCTATTGTTAAATCACCGCTGTTGTACCTATTGTAATTATCGTAATAATGTTGAAAGTAAATATGTATTTAGTTTATATAATGACCATTCCTACTCCAATGCAAACATGTACCCCTCCAACAGTAATTAAAAATTCCCACACACCATAAATATAATAATGATTTGACAATAAAATTAGACCAGTACTAAGTCATATTACTTGTAAGGTTTTTCCCCTGAATAATATCGAAGTAAATAAAAAAATAAAAAACCCAAGGTGATTAGAATACTAGAATTACTAAAACGACCTAATAACAAATGTAATTAAGATAATTGATTTAAACCCTTGTAGTCCACCCCTCTTCCCCTCCCCCATATGTTGTGTATAAAAACCATAGATTTAGAATAATTTGTACCAGTCTGAAGATGGCTCTAACGAGCTGAAACCCGGTTACGGTCAAATAAAAATTATAGTGGAAAAAAGTTTTAAATTTGTTTTATTATAATATACTATAATGGAATTCCACCATGTATTAACAGTTTCAAAAATAGAAATACTATTTTCAAAGTTTTTTTTTATGCAGTTTACAGGGTTTAATTTATTAAAAAAACGTGCTGGGAAATTTTCAATTATTTTTCTCCACGTTTTACAATTATTTCAATACTTTATAATGTATACCCAGGACAATCAGAAAAAGTCACGTTTCTATTTCGCTTTTCATAAACTCTAAAGGATTATGTAAATTTAAGACAGACAGAAGATATTAGATTTTAAAAAAAATAGGAAATCCCAAACACAAATCTGTTTACTGCATAAAGGCATTACATTGTATAGCTTACTTCCCACTGAAATAAAAAAAAATATTTACCTAGATGAAGCATGTTTAGAGCAAGACGTAAAAAATATGCAATAAGGATTAGATGTAATTTTATTTTATTATTTGAAACAAAAACAAAATATTTACATAAAAGCATCATATACTCGTTTATATACAATCTCTAATAAATGTAACAATTATTTTTATAAACAATAATTATTAGCCTGAAACACTCATCCAAATTGAAAAAAACCTTTCCGAGCAAAGATAAATGTCGCCGACAGGACTCGAACCTGCACCCTTCTGATGTCCGGTCAGATGCTCTACCGTTGAGCTACGTCGGCTTATCGCAAACCCGCCAAGTTAATCAATATATACTAGTGTTTCATTCAATTATTACTGTTTTTATTATATTTAACACTAGTATATATTGATTAACTTGGCGGGTTTGCGATGAGCCGACGTAGCTCAATGGTAGAGCATCTGACCGGCAATCAGAAGGGTGCAGGTTCGAGTCCTGTCGGCGACATTTATCTTTGCTCGGAAAGTTTTTTTTCAATTTGGATGAGTGTTTCAGGCTAATAATTATTGTTTATAAAAATAATAGTTACCCTTCGCGCTATGCACAAAAATCTTGTCTTAAGTTTTTAAGAACTTTAGTTTATCATTTTCTAATAAATGTGTTTATAACATGTGTAGTGTACGCAATAAAGTTTATGAATTATTCAGTTAAAAATAACTACATTTATATACCTATCTCACTAAAACTCGATGGGTGCAAAACACGCTACTGCAATAACGATATTGTTTGCACGATGGCCAAACAAACGAAGATGTTAAAATTTTGAAGGCAAAATAATGTCACCAAAAAAGGATAAAAGATTTTCCTTGCTTTAATTTAAATTTTATATAATTAATTTCATTTGCGAAGACATAAAAAATATAACATCAGCTATGGCTTTTTGTATTGAGATTTTAAATTCATGTTTGCTTACTTCACGTATAAGAAATTAATGAAGAGCAAAACAAAATCAGATTGAAAAATTAACAATATTTAAATTAAAAAGGAAAAAAAATACACGTTTATATTAGACCACATGACATGGAACTATTTTAAGATATTAAATAAAATAAAACATAAAATTATATTTAAAAATGTGTATCTAATATTTTCTACGTAAAATCATTATATCCATAGTATTACATAATATTATTATTATAATATCAAATGAAATAATGATCCCACTCCTAAAGTCCCTTTTCTCCTTATCCTTCAGGTTTTACGGACGAGAAACGTTTTTAATGTGCAACTGCATGTAATAAAATACTATAATGCAAATCCATTAAAGTAATTTTAAACAAAATTATTTTTCTTTGTATATTCTCGGTAGAGTCGGTACCTCTGGACTAGGGAATGGAAACTGAAATATACAAGAATGAAAATAAACAATTAGACTCCCCTTTAATGCAGAATAAAAAACGGCTAAAAAAATAAATAAGCAGCTTCTCGTACACGGCTCGCGCGAGACTCCTCTCGGCTGTAGCGAAACATTAGCAGGTTTTAATATTGGCCCGTTTCCGCATCCTCACGCCAGAGCACACCGCTTCCGGTCTCCCGGCACTATCACGGGGCTTCCGGTACAGGTGTGTTGCCATGGCAACGTGAATCAGGCATATTTCCTAGGAAGTTGGGTTATTGTAGCCCGAGGGGGGTGTATTATGTAGGCGGTGTATCAATGTTTATTTAACTATCCAACAATATATATTTAGTTAATCGCTAATTTTAACCCTAACCAAGGAAAAGATAAAAAAAAACAAACATTTGGTTATAAACAATATACTGTAGTTACTTTTTGTACTTGCTGAATAAAATATATTTAATATGTGATTAGCTATTTGCTGCATCCTCGAGTTTCGTCGTCGGCTCATAAAGCTGAGTGATACGTACCCCTATCTCAATAATATTATCTTTTTTTATTAATTAATTTTAATAATAATAATAATATTTTTATTTCAGAAGAACAAAGCGGTGAGTACAATACTCTGCCATATAAAAGGAATACATTTTAAAAATTAAAAATTACATTCTTTGGAAATATAATATAAAAAATAAATTAGAGTGCTGATATTAACCCTGATGTATGGCAGTGAGGCATGGTATTGGCAGAAGAAGGATGAAAGTAGACTGAATGCCGTAGAAATGAAATCTCTGAGACGAATGTGTGGTAAAACCATGTATGATCGTGTGAAAAATATTGAAATTCGTAAAGAATGCAAGGCTGATGTAAGCGTAATGAGTAAGATTAAGAAAGGGATCCTTAGATGGTTTGGCATGTGGAGCGAATGAACGAAGAAAGGAGTGTAAGAAGAATGTATGACGCGAATGTGAATGGAAAAAGAAGCCGGGGACGCCCGAGGAAGACATGGCACGATCAAGTGAATCAAATACTTGAGTCGGGCCATGTCAGAAGTCGGAATAATAGAAGAGAATGTATGAGACGATGTATGAATATGCCAAGATCGAGTTGTTTGGCGGTCCGTCCTCTCTGCCTACCCCTGCGGGGAAACGGCGTGATGGTTAGTTAGTTAGTTAAAATAACATATTTAGCACTTATGCTACAGTGGCCTGAGGGAAATTCTCCATCTACGATGTAGGGGCGCGCCCTGCCACTGGGCGACAGCCTGGACAAGAGTATTTTCCGATCTCCGGTAGCGCTGACTCATCCCGGCTATTCTGTGGCGCATCAAAGCAGCGAACCCATGCACCCTTCCCTCTGCAAACATCTGCGAGGCGCTGCATCTCCAAGGGAGGCCGAACAGCGCCCTGAAAGCGTGGTTATATTGCACTCGGAGTGTGTCCATGACGCCTTGTGTATATCTAGTCCATAGTTCGCTGGTATAAAAGCTCATGCAGTATGTCTGGAATACTTGTTTTTTTACCGGAGGACTGCACCTATTAAATCTCCTGGCGAGCATTTTGGCACGCACGCACAGTGCTCTTCTTTGACGTTCTGTCATTTTAAACACGCATTTTTTTCCTCATAGCACCAACCAGTACCTATCAAACACATGTACATAATTGTTTAGTCCATAATATTTGTTTTTTTCATATCTTCATAAGTATTTAACTGTTATACAATACTCAAATTATCTGGTATACACAATTGTTTTTTTCTTTACTATTCTTTACATCCCTTTATACTTAATTATTATAATTTTTTCTATATATGTTTTATTACCATACTATGTGAATATTAGCCTTTTCCCCTTCTATTTTTGTACAATGGCACTTAATTTGAACTAAACTTGTCAATTTGACTGTCTTAAAACGGGATTTGATCCTAGTTGGACAGTCAAAGCTTTCTAAGATTTTGTTGTTAAATAATGTATGTTTCAAATGAATTGGGGATGCAATGCTACAAATACTATTATTTATACCATATATAAATATCATCTTATAAACATAGTACTCCCCTGTTATTTTTGTATATTAATAAAGTGGTGAATAGAAAATAAATTTTAATTCATTTATTGATAATGACGCCACAAACAGAAATACCAATCTATTGAAGAAATTAAAAAAAAAACTATTAATTACTTATTAAAATTCACTTGTTTACTTTCTGTAGTATAGAAGAAGGAACTATATGTATATAACATATATTTTAATTGTTCAACTAAAACCTGATATCCTCTCTTCTATCAACCCTTATTTAAAACTGCCTCATTTCCATTCAAATTCCTTCTGTTCTTAAGAGGAAGGGCTGCGCTGTCTGTTTCATACATAACTTCATTTTGGATGTGAGGCCAAAATACTAGTTCAAACTGAATGTTATATTTTTTTAATTAAAGGTTTAGTAAATATCTAGTATGTATGCGAAGTATTTTATTTATTTTTCTTTAATTTATGAAGTACATGCCACAATTTTTTTTTTTCATAATATTAGAGGCAGCTTAGAAAATTATTTGAGTGTTTATCGTATTTTTTTAAAATTGACTTATTTGTTATATAAATATGATTACGTAAATAAAAATATAAAAACGAAACATTTTCAAAAAAAGGTTTTTTCGGGTCGATGTTTTAAACTATATGTTTATTTATAATTTAATTTAAAGTCGACCATAATTCTTATTTTAATATAAAAAAAAAAAGAAAAATTATGTTTCATTACATTTTCAAAGCAGATGGGGTAACACTTTTTTTAAATTTAAAAATAAATAAATTACTTCTAATCCGTACTAGATATTTACTATACTTTTTGATGGATGAAAAAAGAATAGCATTTTGGCCTCAAATTCAAAATTAAGTTTTCTATGATACAGGTCGCGAAGCCATTCTTCTTAATTAAGTGGGGAATAGCAAATAAATTTTAATTAATTTATTGATAATGACGCCACATAGAGAAATACCAATCTTTTGAATAAATAAAAAAAAAACAACTGAATTTTTTATTATTATTATTCCACATCTTTTTTTCAAAATTCACCTGTTTTATTTCTGTAGTCTAGAAAAAGAAATATAACTTATATTTTAGCTGTTCAACTAAAACCTGATATTCTTCCTTCTATTCAAGTTCCTTCTGTTCTAAAAATACAAAATTTCCTTCCTTTTCTTCATCTATTGAAACTATGTACAAGGCGGCCTTAAAGGGTAACACATTTGTGAACTATTCCATCGAAATGTACTACTATCATTATACGTCAATTATTATATTGTCCGTGTATATCCCGAAGCAAAATCATTTTTAATACATCTTCTAAATTGGATGGGGGGAGCTAAAATAAGGAAACATGGTTTAAATAATAGCTCCCTTTAGATGTTTCCTTACTTTGACTCGCCCTAACCTCCTCCCTCCAAATAACTACACGACTACCCTCATGTAAGAATATCTAATTAATACTTTGATACTTGTATAATTTAAGGTAGTTTTAAGAACGGAAGTGGATGATACGGAAGTGTGGAAAACCGGCAGCAAAAATATTAATATTAAATAACAAATGTACACTTTGAATCAAAACTTTTCGAAAACAAAAACATAAAGAAATATTTTATTTAAACCGCTATTTGTAGCATCTCCTGCTATTGTTCGACTTTATCTCAGTATTCGTGGGTGAGTCTGATGGATGAAGTGCGGGAAGGTTGTGATACAGTAAATAAAACCCTAAGGTAGGAAAACATAGTCTTTATTGACTATACAACCCCAATTATCATGGTAGAGGAAGAAAAGAGTGGAGAGTAAGACTAAGTTAAAAAATAACGGATTAAAAGGATAAATGATGGCTCTTGTGGTCAGAATCTTCTCTTCCGGCATCAGGCAAGGCCGCTCCAGCCCGGATGTTCACCGATTCCCACAGTCCAAGATGCAAAGTCCATGATGACTCGTCGGAAGCGCCATCCACCACAGCTTCTTCCGTGAGGTTCAGGCAATAGGATGTATGAATGCTACCTTATCCTGTGTGGTCCTCGATGCAGCAGCTACTCCTCGTGTCCGCACATCACTCCGCAGGGATTCCTCTCCGATGCACAAGGCACGCGCGGTTAGGTTTCATCACCTACCATTTTGCCATCATTAAACAAAAAAACATACCCACTTCGGGTAATTAATTAGACGCTCTCCGGCGTCAAACTAAACAGTAACTTAACATAACTCCTCCCAAAAAATCACGTCGAGCTCCCCGCCCGTGTCAAGTTATGTCTGCCGCCATCTTACCCAGGCGCCTCTGACGGATCTCCCATCCATCGACACCTCATGAAATTCTATCATAGACAATTGTACTGTAGCATCCACACCAGGGACAACTATTATGTTACATTACAATTCTATCACAGACAATTGTACTCTTGCATCCACACCAGGGACAACATACATAATGTTACATATTATAATTTTTAAAATATCTAAATATTTAATCTGAGACCCTTTCTTACTGTATTGTGAACATTTAGGCTCTTTGTTGTAAAGCGGGGAGTGATTAATCACTCTGCGAATTTTAAATACGTGCTTTTATTAATATTATAAATTTACTTAAATAATTGGATATTAATAAAGGAACGAATGATCCTAATGTAACATTAATTAACAAAGTAAGAAAAGATATTTATTCACCACTTCTCAGTAAATTAAAACACATTTAAAATAATCAATTAAGAAAACATTATCATTTAAATGCGGGGAAAACACATTATAATTGTAAGTACCTAACGGAATAGAGAATTTGAATTATTTTAACAAATCGGTTTTGCCGTTAAAATTCAATTTAATCGCCGTCCAAATAGAATTGGGTGGGAATAAATAAAATCATATAAGTAAGTCGTCACAATGTGGCCTAACCCCAGTTTGAAAATGGCCTTGAACGCTGAAACAGCTGTCACAATATTTAATTATCAAATTGGATTTTCATTAAATGTAAAAAAAAAACAATAACTGGAGTTCTATGAATTAAACACGAAAACAGTTAACGATTTATTCCATTTTATCTCCTCTTTTGTCTAACGAATAGTTTTCCTTTGTTGCAGGTGGCGCTTTTGTACAACAACAGTGAACCGTTAAATTTTAATTATAAAACCGTCAAACCGGAACACGCTGCTGTGTGGAGGGATTATTTTACTTTTCCACTGTATAAACTGCTGAAGAAGTTTCCGTCCTACTCGCGCATCCACACGACTGGTTTGCCCAGTACTTACTGAAGCTACACTTCTTTCCTTAAGGCCATCCTAAAGTCCTAAAGTCCCGCTTAACATCGGCCGCATGTTTCGATTTACGGAAAAAAACCATCACCAAAATGCTTGTTTTATTCTATTCTGTAAAGCTCAGACATACTTATTGAAATTTTTTACGGTCATATTCTAAAAAACTTAATTTACCACAATGAACAATAGGACAACATTGGAAAAGAGGTTCGTAAGTAGGAGAGTTTGCGCTTTAAACATTTTTTTAATGTCTGATACATTATTTTTTTCTAGGCTTATAAAAAGGCGCCTTAAGTCAAAACTGTAGTTCGATCCGTTCCCATAAGTTTTCTTAAAAATGGTGGTCAAGTCGGTTGTGTATGGAGGCGGCTAATAATTATAACCGCAACTTGAAAATATCTTCAGTTCGAAGATATTTCTATTTTACAAGAAAAGGAATATTATATCGCATAATAAAATATTTATTTTTGGAAAGTAATTAATTTTTAGTCTTTAAAACAGTTAAAAAAATCATCATAACCTAACCAAACCGTCAGGTCCTATCATAATCAAGCCGCCACTTCTTGCTTAGTTCACATTCATACATACTCTCCTGATATTCTGACTGAAGTGGGTATTTAATTGATTTGATATTGTCATAATTTTTTTTTTAATATTTTTGTGTCCCCTCCCAAGAGCGCCTTTTTATATGCGGAAGACATGCAGGGGAACTATATCGCTACCCGGTTGGGCAACGTTGTAAGGCGGAATATAGAGGGGGCTATAGGAAGGGATTTGTTTATGTGAGCCTTAAAAAGGACCGGATTAAATGTAGAAGGAAAGATAGATGACTGTAGCTCGTTCCACATACGAACTGATTTACACAAAAACGAGTCGGTGAAACGACTCCTTCTCTTAAAGCCAACATCAAAGTGAACGGGTGTTCCGCTCGTGTCGCACTTGCAACGGCGCGGAGGTGTCCAATGCTGCTAGTTCCTCCGAGCAGACTCCATTGAAATATCTGTATAACAGTCTCAGCATACATATATTGCGTCTATGCATTAGTCGTGGCAATCGGTATGTATCTTTGCACAAAATCAACCAGGTTTATCAAGTATTTGGAAGCTTCAGCTCAGAGATGACTTTCGAATTCAATTCTAGGACGTACTTGACATATATATTTGTATAGACTTCATAGACTTCTTCTACCAATCACTCTCGTGTCGTATTTTCTCATATTTCTCATTACTTTCTCCATCACAAAATATTCTTATCAGAATGGTAAATACTCTCAGTATGCCCGGGTGAAAGACAAGCACTCAGAATCGCTTATTAATACGCCTATTAATATTCACTGATTATTATTTACATTAGAGTTATTAGTATGCCAAAATCGAGTTGTTTGGCGGTCCGTCTCACTGCTTACCCCTGCGGGGAAACAGCGTGATGGTTAGACAGTTAGCTAGTTAATTATTTACTTATTATTGTTATTCAATTTTTATTATTTACTTATTAATATTTACTATTTTTTATTAATATATTATTATTTGCTTATTAGTATTTACTGATTATTATTAAATTGTTAAGCCGCTCTGCTCAACACGGGATTGTAATAGTGAGATGAATGGCTAATGTTTTTAGTTTTTATATTTAAATTTATGAATAAATAATTCGAAAGGGAAGTTATAAGGATAGAGAAAGGAATAGGGGTAGGGGTAGGGATAGGGGTAGAGGTAGGGGTACTTCAGGAAGTTAACTGTAAATTTATTTGCATTTTTCATCGTTTCATTAATGTATTTTTATACAAAATCGAAACGTGGCTTGCTTTAACTATGTTTTGTGACCAGATCTGACCACCTCGGTACCTACTTCTCACCCTTCCTTACCCCTGTCACTTTTTCTCTCCCAATTCTCACCAGCCGCACTATATCCCCCGAAATTAAGTAGGCAATCCACTCCAATATTTTCTGAACTTCCCGTGGAACGTGTGTCAAAAGCTTCTAAATTGAATAGATAAAATGAAACACACGTTTTGACGAAAAATTTACAGTATTAAAAGAAAATGTAATATACTTTGTCTCATTTACAAGTCGACCACTGGATATATTATTGGATAGAGTGGCTTTAATATACCCATCCGTCACGGCTGGTCGAGTAGTGGTGCTAAATTGAATGATCGATGATGATATCAAATAGAAACACTGAACCAGAAATCAATAGAAGTGATACTATTACGCAGGTATTAAAAAAAAACGATGTTGGCAATTTGCACAAGACCTTACAAAAGACACGAGAAAGGCCAAGAAAATAATTTAAAAAAAAAACACATTTATTTGTCAATAAGAAAATTTTTATTAAATAAAACAAACGTTTTGTTATAAACCACGAAAATATTTTAGTTTTTACAAACCGGTTTCGCTTTGCTCAAGCTTCTTCAGGTCGAAATTTATCCTAAAACCCGATTTTAAACATGTTTCCTGTAAATCTTCACCAGCGTATCAACTTTTAACTTCCACCTCATATGTCGTCATGGATACCGTTGTTATGTTGCCTCAGTGATCCGTTCAATTATTATTATGTAACCAAGTAGTTTATTTTCCATTAACGATGGCTCTTTGTTGTATAAATATTCTAGGATTATCTCTCTTTAATGACGTCAGTATGTTCCCATTACACTGTTGTATTTACTATCAATTACTATTAATATATGTTAATGTTGTCTCCCTCTTATACATAATACTTTTCCATTGTTGTCTCCCTCTAATATTTTGTTCTCTTTTTTCTCTCTTTTGCATTCTCTCTATTTCACTCTACTGTATTATGTATCTACATATAACCGATAACTCTGTATTATTCTTTAGTTATTATATTTGCCCTGACGAAGCTTGAGCTGAGCGAAACTGGTTTTCGAAAAATAATATATGTTGGTGGTTTATAAAAAAAGATAGATACAGTTATAGTTACATATCTCAGATAAAATTTCTACCCTTAAATAAAATGATAATTAAAAAATCACTGAAACAAGTATCCATTTCATTGTTTATGAATTATGACGTTGTTGGGCTGACTGTGCAGTCAGCAAGCATTCGCTGCAGAACTTTTTGAAGCACTGCAGCGATATTGAGCTTCGAAAAAATAGTCGTATTTCAATTGTCGAGGGAGAGCTGTAACTACCTTTAAATACAGTGGTTCGATGTTTGGAGAGAACAAGCAAATGGTCTCTTTGGTGTGCATTGTATGCATCAGAGTAACGGGACAACTGTGGTTTATCAAACAGATCTAAGAACCTTCGAAATTGTACATTTGATATAACTTCCTACTGTTTGATATATTTAGTATCCTATCTCGACAAAGGTATGACATTAAATCAATATCAGACGCATTAATTTTGAACACGTTGCAAATGTTTTTCAAAAAATATTAAATTAAACTTAAAGAAAATTGTTAGTCTTCTTTCTACCAGTATTTCAATGAAAGATGCTTCGAAAAACTAGCGTAATAATTCATTATTCCCTTCGTTACCGGTGCACGGTCGAAAAACACACACACATCGGAAAGCGCGGCGCATATACGACTCGTTCTCGTGTTCAACAGCTTTGATGTGGAATGGTTAACCGACTCCTGTGTTTCCTCCTTCTTAAAACGTGGAAACTCTTCAAGCAAAGGTTCACACCTTCCTTTCCTCACAAAGACCCTCCACACAGTATAGCCAAAGATGACGCAGGCCGTTAGGTAAATCATATCCCTCAGGGCCTCCCATGACACAAATTTAAGAGATAAGAATATTTCATTTTTATTTTATTTTTGTCAAAATTAATAATAATATAATAATAAATATTTATATAAATAATAATATTTATTTGAAACACACATTATTTTTACAGAAATATTTAAGAAGGCTTTGACTGTCCAACTAGGAACAAATCCCGTTTTAGGACAGTCAAATTGATAAGTTTAGTTCATATTAATATACATATACATGAGAGAATATAAAAGAATCCATAAAGTAAATTTAAGAAGACAAGCTTAAAGTATGATATGCCTTTTATAAATTTACTGTAGGGAAAGAATGAATTACATATGAGATGTAAAATTTGAAAGTAAAAAGAGTAAAAGTTTAAAGTTTGTTATGTATTTTGTAAATTAGTGTAGATTAATAATGAATTACAATTGAGATGTACTCATGGTGGAAATTCGGTTTTCTGTATTTTATTATTTATACATATATAAATAGAATAGCTAATATACCATAGATTTACTTAAAATTGTACCAGTCTGAAGATGCCCATTGAAGAAAGTTAAAATTTTTTATATTATTTCAATAGATCAATTATTCAACATACAGTGATAATATTATTGACCATACATCGGACACACAGACACGCCCACAGCCTATTTCTATTGGTCTATCTCTTCATTGAATGTAAATACGACCCATTCATTAAACAAAAAAACAGACAAATACCGCAGAGATGGGCAACGAAATGAAAGCCTTAGTAGGTACACCATATTGAAAAGCTTTTAAATGTAATCCTCCATAAATAACTAAAGACCGTTATTACAAACTTACGCAGTGGCGTATTCAAAGCAATCACCCACCCCAGCACTGACCTCTCTGCGGTTGTACCCGAACTTCCGAGTAAAAGGTTTTTTAATTATGCCGTTAATGGTTCGTAAATGATTCGATAATTTATACAGCGCCGTTTTTGTCAGAAATAACCCTTCCGGCGCTTAGTTCCGGCAACTATTCCCGGAAATTCTCGTTGACTGAATTCCGGGAAAGTTTATTCTCGTGTAAAATAACACAATTTACTTTTATTAGATTACTAACTGATGTGTTCCCGGCCTTGCTCGGGATTATAATTTTTTTTTGGAATTAAGTTAATTAATTAATTAATTAACGTTTGGGTTCCATAATTGATTATAGAGCGAGAGTAATGCTTTGTGACGACTATAACTATCTCTAAACAAAGAAACAAAGAAACATTTGTTTTTTTTTTTTAATATTTGTAATTAAATAAATAATTAAGTAGGTACCTACTTGCGTTTTTCATTTTGAAAATATTCTACCCAAACAAACGTTCTTCTTTTGACTATGTAATCTGTGTACCCGGCCTTGTTCGGGATTATAATTTTTTTTTTGAATAAAGTTATGAAGTCGTTTGGGTGCCATAATTGATTATAGAGCGAGAGTAATGCCTTGTGACGACTATTATTATCTCTAAACAAAGAAAGATTTGTTTTTTTTTAATATTTGTAATTAAATAAATAATTAAGTAGGTACATACTTGCGTTTTTCTTTTTGAAAATATGCTACCCAAACAAACCTTCTTCTTTTGACTATGTAATCTGTGGCTAACCTGAGTGGTATATCTATGGGCTTTAACAATGCTTCACGACGGGCTCAATGTGATTCATACTAATTGTAAAATGTTATAGCAACAGTTTTACACATTGGATTTCATTCAAACTACTTTCTAAATCTCCCTGGCACTAATAAGAGCAGACTGTGCTACTTTCAGTGAATCCCGTAAGGTTATTTTTGAGAAAATCGAAGAAACAAAGACAAACATTAGTTTTTAAATATAGAGAAATATCCTGAATTAGGTTTTTCAGAAACCGTGACATTAAGATGATATTTACTTTAATAAATAATATTGTTGAGTTCAGGAATTAGCGGTATTTTTTGGAAAATGAGGTTATTTTTAAACAAAAAATGCGGTATTCAAAAAAAAAAATTACAGGTTATTTTTTAATCAAAAATAGAATTACAGTTCGCTTCGTTTTCGACATTTGAAATCCCGGCGTACGCAAGTAAATTTTATCTAATTAATTGGTGCTTTTTCACAATTAATTGATTTAAAAATAATATACAGTATATTTGCCCACGTTCCAGAGTGGAAGACACTCTCAGTATCGTCCGCGTGAAAGACCACCATTCAGAATTGAAACGTTGTTTGAAATGGCTTTTAGCCGTGTTTGGTGACCAGATCTGAATAGCCAAGTATTTCTTACCTTACTCTTCCCCTTCTCCTTCCCCTCCCCAATATCTTCAGCCTCACAATATGCCCCAATTGGGGATGCCATAGTCTTACTGGCTCCAGACGGTTGGGAGCAGTTGGAGCTCTTGTGCGGAATTCATATAAAAAATATCTTATTTTAAAATGTCAGAATATTAAGTGAAAAATACGAAAAATAGCGATTAAACATAAAAATTCGGTAAAATTCGTATTTATTTTTAGGTCTCGAGGCATGACCGAGTGAATCAAAAAGACACGAACAAGTGGGTCATGCCAATAGTTAGAATAACAGGCATTTATTTTATACGTATTTATTTATTTTTAATAAAACAGTTATTAACACCAATACAATGCAAAAGCGATTAAAAATTACAAAAAAATATAGTTACCATTTTTATGTAACATAGAGGTAAAACAAAAGTTGTTAAAAAAAGGCTATGACTACGTACATACTATTATAACATAATATGCAGTTCATGATTAAAATTATTGTAGGTCACGTGGAAAATATCCAAATTTCCCGCGAGGCACTTAATTAACCCAGTAAGTCTTCCCAGAGGTATTACCATGTATTTATTCTTAAATTAAAAAAAAAAACAAAAACATCAGCGACTCATCTCACTAGGACAGTCCTGTGTTGAGATGGACGGATTTACAATTTTAGTGAAACGATAAATAAAAAATATATATATATTAATTGATAAACTAAAGTTTTTAAGACAAGATTTTTGTGCATAGCGCAAAGGGTAACAATTATTTTTATAAACAATAATTATTAGCCTGAAACACTCATCCAAATTGAAAAAAACCTTTCGAGAAGAGATAAATGCTCGACGCCATCTATTGAGGGATTTAGCCGTTACAAGCCTTTCTCATACTAATAAAGTTGGTTGTTTACAGGTGAAATATAATAAAAACAGTAATTATTGAATGAAACACTAGTACATATTGATTAACTTGGCGGGTTCGCGATAAGCCGACGTAGCTCAACGGTAGAGCATCTGACCGGCAATCAGAAGGGTGCAGGTTCGAGTCCTGTCGGCGACATTTATCTTTTCTCGGAAGGTTTTTTCAATTTGGATGAGTGTTTCAGGCTTATAATTATTGTTTATAAAAATAAAAAAATAATTTATACATAAAATTATGTTTATGTTACCATTGGTAAGTTAGTTCTGCACCTGGGAAGAAACAGAAGCCTGTGTTGGCGGCCTCGCGTGAAATTATCAGGGACATACAATCCTATTTCAGCTAGGATGTCAGGTATTGATAATACACCGTTCAATAGTTTACGAGCCAGACTAGTATGTATGGGACATTGCACTCAATTAAATGAAGGAAGGTATTTGTGTGGAGGTCCATCCTCTCTGCCAACCCCTCTGGGGTAAAAGCGTGATGGTTTGTTAATTATTATCAGTATTTTAATGACTTCATTTTGGCGGGTCGTAGAAGATATTTTTCAAGTTCTAACAATTCTTTGAAGCTAATCTCAAGTGACCTCATCTCATTTAATTCTTAATAAAATACAGCTTGACACACTTAACTTTACAGGCGGCCAAAATAAACTAACGAACGAACAGACTATTTTTTAGGTTCTTCTTTTTTTGTATCAAAAAAATCTAAGCTATCGACGAAGTTAACCGCGTTAAACTGTCAAGATGATTTTATAGAATTAAATTGATATAGTGAGTTTTAAAATAAAGCTGTCTATTTATTTAATATTAAAAAATATACTCTCTTACTTAAATACTATAAACTAGACCTTTTGATTTTGAGTTTAAATAAAAGGGGGAGTCCGTGTAACGCCGACCACCCGTATCCCCGACCACCCTCTGTTTTGGCGAAACTATAATACATGGCCCTGCCGTGTGTATTTTTGAATATGCATTGTATCATCAAAATTGTGATGCACCAGTAAATAACATCATGCCTATCGCAATTGGTGTTTTTGTGTGCAGCAAATTTTTAGCAAAGGAAAATTAATTTCAATTTGTATTAAATCGTATATGTACACATTTTTTTTACTTACTTTATATATTATAAGACACATTTCTAGTATTTTAGAGAATATTTAATTTAAGATGAATATTATTTTATTAACCATTTATGATTGTTTGAATATTTAATGATTGTCTTAATAAATTTCAATTAAACAGTACGTGGGAATTGTTTGATGTCATTTTAAAATGTCAATAGTGTCATCAATTATGTGCAGATATTCTGCAGTGCTTGGAAAATTATTCATTTGATCACTGTAGATTTATTTAAACACAATCGTGGTGGTCGGCCCTATACGCCGTATTTTTAAAACTGTCAGTCTAGAAATGTTTGTCTTATATTTTATTACTTAGTAAGCACTAAATTATTCAATTTTTTATTTACTTTATATATTCCCTTCAAAATAAAGAATAACGTTTATTTGGTGGTCGGCGCTACACGGACTCCCCCTACATAGAAAAATGAACAGCGTAATCTACTCGTACACTGATTTGAAATAAATGCTGAATTCAGCAATTTATATTTCCTAGGCCACAGACAGGCAAATGAAATTGATTTCGTGTAGTGGAAATTCGATTAAAAAAATTGATTAATTTGAAAAAATTTAAAAACTATTTTTTAATCATAATTTTTTATTTTTTATTTCAGAACACCCTAAATAAGCCCAACAACTAATTCAGAAGTGTCAAAGAACAGTGAAGTGTTGTTACCCAGTTGTGTTGGTGTTGGTTGGTTGAGTGTAGTTGGTTGCGTGAGGTTAATTGGTTGAGTGTAGTTGAGTGTTACGTCAGCATGGCGTCAGTGGATGCCAACGGGCAGAGCAGCTGTCCGGACGACCAGAGGAACGGGTCGCAAATGGGACCTGGTCAGCCGCAGCACAATTCTGGATATTACAATAAAAACGGTAAGTCTTTTCAATTAGATTACACCACCTTTATTTTATTTTTTATGAACGGGAATATTTTTTGAAATTCTTGTTCATAAATTAGAACCTCATGAAGATAAAGGTCTTTAAAGTCGATTCCGTGTGTAGGGAGGCGATCGCGCCCAAATGAGCGACAGATTCTGTGAAATTCATTTCATTCTTCAATAACTCGGCCAAAAATTGATATCTCCGCCATTTTTGTGTAGTCATAAAAAGGAAGAATGATAGTTTATTACTGTACTATTCAAATATTCCAATAAAAATGTTTACTCATACTACTGCAAATCACATCGCCCAGCCTACGTTTCTACAAAATCATAATTTTCATGGACTACGCAGCTTTGATGGACCGTGAAGTTTGGTCGGCGACAGTCGCCATTCTTTGTTTGTTTATTTAATATAATTAATGTTTTCTTTCATGCCATATCTTCCTTTGTGTCTATTATCTATTTGTCAAATTAGGTTTTCTATGCCGTACAGAGAGCTAAATGCGTCAATCACGTAAATCGAATATGTTTTTTTCGTAGGTGTCTGCGCACCTGTCTGTTTTGTCATGTTTTGTAATATCTGTCAGCATCTCAAATTAGGCAAAAACGATATAAATATATCAACCCCAATCTCTAATTCACCCTTTAGCTAGGAAATTAAACGATGCATTATTATTTTGTCTCAAATTCGTTTCAACTGGAAATTTCTCATAATTTTAACTTTGGTTACATAGGAATTTCGGCACTGCTCTTTGAATAGTAGCGTCGAAATCACTTCGTGTGTCAAGATTTACAATGCGAGTCACCAAATTAGCGGCTTTTAATGGTTTGCACGATTAAATTAGAACATGTTTAATTCTGATCGCGACAAACGCGCGACTTCGGCGGTCACGTGGTTCAGTTGCCGGTTGTCGCCGTTACGGCCGCGCGGCTTTTGCATGTCTTAACCACCGCGCGTCGCTCTTGTCGCATGGGGGTAGGGGTAGAGGTGAGTCAGGGGTAGGGATAGCAGTAGGGGAAGCTTCAACAATGTAACTTCATTCCACTTCGCTCACTAATTTCGCAAGTTAATTCAAGCAAGAAAATTCGACCAAATCGAATTTGTTAGTTGTTAATAATACGGCGTTCCCAGAAATTAGTTATAAAATCATAGCGATCTGCAAAGCCACTGAACATATTGTTCCTATTGAGGCACCTAGCAACTCGCTAGTAAGGTACATTTGGAGGAAAGTTTCCCCCGCTTTGAATCCAATTACAACATGCATCTACTGTAAATAACAACCCCCGCGAATCTCTGAAGTCGGAAACACACCGCCAAAAATTTCACTATAAAGAAAGGTCATGAATACCTAATTGAGTAGTTTCATTACTACGGGAATATTAATTAGCCAATCAATTCGCAAATAGCGCAATGCGAATTGATATTATGAATTCAGTATTTAGTTTATAATGTGAACTAGTTTCACAGTGGTGGACTTTCAAATTAACATTATCAATATTATATTTTTTTTATTAATTTCACGATAAAATCTAGTGGGAGGGGGAATGTCCCGTTAATGGTCAGCGGCGATTCGTCGGGTTTGGGCACGAAAAAACATCACTCAGTGGCGTATAAACGAAGAAGAGAAGTACTGGCGTTTTACACGTTATCTTCTTCTAGTTTAGTTCATATTAAAAGCCATTATACCAAAATAGAAGGGAAAAAGTTAGTATTGACGTAATATAGTAATATAATATATCTAGAAAAAACGTATAATAATTAAGTATAAAGAGATGTGAAGAATAGTGCAGGAAAAAAAAAACAATTGTGTATACCAGATAATTTGAGTATAGTATAATAGTTAAGTACTTATGAAGAGATGAGAAAAACAAATATTATAGAGTAAACAATTATGTATATGTGTTTGATAGGTACTGGTTGGTGCTACGAGGAAAAAAATGCGTTTAAAATTGAGTTCTAAAAAAATAATATTATTGAGAAATATTCATAATATAGGTGAAAAATGTTGAGATTCGTAAAGAATGCAAGGCTGATGTAAGCGTAGTGAGCAAGATTAAGAAAGGGACGCTTAGATGGTTTGGGCATGTAGAGCGAATGAACGAAGAAAGGAGTGTAAGGAGAATATATGACGCGAATGTGAATGGAAGAAGAGGCTGGGGACGCCCGAGGAAGACATGGCACGATCAAGTGAATCAAATACTCGAGTCGGGCCATGTCAGAAGTCGGAATAACAGAAGAGAATGTATGAGGCGTTGTATGAATGTGAATGAAGCAAGAAGTGTATGCCAAGATCGAGTTGTTTGGCGGTCCGTCCTCTCTGCCTACCCCTGCGGGGAAATGGCGTGATGGTTAGTTAGTTAGTTAGTTAGTTAGTTCATAATATCGAGTTACGTATCACTCAGCTTTATGAGCCGACGACGAAACACAGGGGTGCCACTCAGCCTGAAGAAGGTGCAGCAAATAGTTAATACCATATTAAATATATTTTATTCAGAAAGTACAATAAGTTACTTTATTAAATTGTTTATAACCAAATGTTTCTTTCCTCGCTTAGTTTTTTTAATCAGGTTAAGATCCTTTCACAAAGAGCACAAATAAAGTAAGATAAATTCAGTGAAGTAGATCAAACCATGAGATGGTGATAGTAATAAGGCCAACGCGCCACTAATGTATGTATTTGTAATTATTTAAATAAAATAACTCAAAGAATTATAAATAGAACTAAGCACATTTTATAAATGAATTAAACTAAACACCTTAACCTAAACTCTGTTGAAAATTAACTACGTTCGGTACAGTATTCGATTTAAATTTGCATCTCAATTTTGATTCCATCAACGTCCAAGGACGTGCTAACTATTATCGAAAGAGTGATAAATCTACCTTAAAAGCTCTCGTTTAATCCGCCACTGCAGAACTGTAGAATGTCTACCGTCTAGTGAGCAGCTTTTGAAATAACGGTCGTACAATTTGTAAGATAAATTGGTGCTTTTCGTTTGCAACACGAACGAGCTTGCTGCTAACGGCTCTAATATCGGCGCGACGCTATTCGCCACTACTTTAAAATTTAAATCCACTCGTTTGCTGATTAGCGACGTGTGTACATTACGCTTCTAAAGCAGATTAATAGCGGGATGAAAACAGTATTTGCAAAGTTAATTTATAGTGAAATTAAAGGATTTTATAAAGGTTGCGGCTTAGTAAACGTATTTTTTTTTAAATCTACCCTTAAAAAAGGTATATCTTTTACACCGCTACATGTTTCACAATGATGAACTCAGTTTCTCTTCTGATACACGCTGTCGGCTTCGGTTTTTTCCTTTACAGAGACAATGATACCAAAGACAGATGCCTTTCTAGTTGAAGGTTTAATGTTAAAATGGGGACGAAATATACGATAAGCAGTTTCACAGAACTCACGCTTACAGAAAACCTTGTACTGCATAGTAACCATTTTACTCACAACTGACGCGAAATGGCCGCTTTAGCAACCACCTAGCGGTCGTTGGCGATGGGATTTGAAACAGTTAGACCCATCCCTTTCAAATTCTATGTAGATCATTTAAATATAGTTTATAAAAAAGGAAATATAGCGATACAAATTTGAGTTCTTCATTTTGAATAATCCTGTATTATTTGGTCCGTGCACAAGGTCAAATCCTATTTAGAATTTTTTTTTATTTTCAACGATTTATGGCAAGACATAGGATAAGTATTTTTTAAATTTTTTATTCGTTTTAAAAAACTTCTGGCAAAGATTTTTAATTTGCTTAAATCAGATGAATTTATTATTTTGCGCAGGCTCCAGAGATTTTATAATATTTTTAGGATAAGTATAAATAAGTAAAGAAAATAATTAAACAAACACTCGTTTTAAGCTCGTGTTATCAATAGTTACATGGGTTAGTAAATGAAAAATGTTTTTTTTTCTATATATAACAAAACGGATCATAGTTAAAAATTTGACATTTTTAATGATGATAAATTTGACGATTTTAGTGAGGGTACGAATTTTGATTTATTTCTACGATCATGGAAAATGGATTAACTTTGTATTTAAAAAATTAACATGATGTCGGCTACGATCCAATTTGATAGTTAACTGACAGCTTTGACGACGTGTGTTCTTTTTTAACAAAAGTTTATGGCTTTTTAAACGACAGTAAATAAATGCACTTTCCAAATATCACGTATAAAAAAGCTTTAATAAAAAAAAATATTGCGATGGCCTGAATTTTTTATTTTATTTTTATTTTTATGTTACAGAAGTTGTGAGACAAGAGTGATCCTGTCTCTAGGGTGAAAATACAGAGAAAGTTTATCATCCCCCGATTGGGCAGGATTGTGGGGTGGGTCAAGGTAGGGATTATAGGAAGGGATTTCTTACTATGGGTCTTAAAGAGGCCAGGATCATATGAAGGAGGAAAAACAGATGCCAGATGAAGAATCTGTTAGCCCTATTTTTGGAAGCCCGATTTAATCGGGCTTCGATGGAGCCCCGATGCTTGAGCTGGTCCGAAATACTTACTCAAAGCATTAAAAATGGAGTTATTGGGGAGGGTGCCCCAAAAAACAAGTATAACTTAAAATACTTTATTTTTAAATTAAAAAAACCTTTCTAACTTTTTCCATTTGTTTATTTTTGACCGAACCGGTTTCACAATTAAAATTGTGTATATATAGCATCGATGTCAGGAGTGAGTTCCCTCGCTTTCTAATATTGTTTTTCTTTATTTTTATTTATAACTTGAAGTTTGTTTTATTGCTAACGGTACTGTTTACTATTATGTTTTTAAAAACTACTTTCGGGTTGGTTTATTACCCTCTGGAAGAACGATTAAATTGCGTTTATTTACTGAATTTATGTGTTTAAAAAATTGCATGATTTCATTCGTGTCAGCTTTTATTTGAACAGATTGTTATTTCTGGTTTCGTTTTTTTCCCTGTGATTTCCGCCTTGTTTGCTAAAATGAATTTTATAGCAGTTTTTGTTCTGTAGTGACATGAACTACGGGTAACCAGGTATATTTTAATGGGTCTTTGAAATATTTTATTTTATTATAATAGGTACACATCATTTCTATTTTTTTTAATTAAAAAAAATCGTTTTAAAATGGAATTCCAACATGAATTGACAATCAAAATTATAAATAATAGAAAGTGTAGTTTATTTAATGTTCGCTGAATTCGAATGAAATACTCTTTGAATTATAAGATACACATCTGTCGTAAAGGTCATATCGTCCAGGTGTAGTGCTTGTTAGGAGCAATATAGTAAAATCCTTCCAACTCTGAAAGGGCCGGTATAATTTAACCCACACAACATTTGCATTTGAATAAATTCAAAGGTCTGATTTTCCATACACTTAGCCGAGTTCCAAACCCTCAACCCTTGCCACGGTTAAGGGTCTCAACTACGACTTTCAATCCCGGGAATATTTTTCAGAACCTGGATTACGGTGCTAGCATTTTTCAATCCCGGGATTCCCTGGCGGAACACCCGAAATTTAAATGATTAAATTATTTGGAGTTCTGAAAAATGTTTTATTTTTATTTTTCTGGCATTCACATAGAAAAGGTAACAAAAAATAATATTTTAAAGTAATGTAATACTGTCTTTTGCTACTGGAATTTTTCCTTATAGTGTTCCAACACTCAGAGCATCCTCTCTCTGGTCTTCATGTCAAAGCTCTTCGACTGCAGATGATATCATATTATCTCTGCTATTATCTCATAAGGTGTTAGTTTTTCTGAAATGAAGTAAAATACTCTCAAAGGTTCTCTGTAACACTACAGATCAATTATAAGACTCTGGTAAATGCTCCAGTAGTCCACGGATTGGACTACTGTGATAATTTGTGTGCTAGTCTGCCTAATGTATATTTGAACAGTGTTATTGTAAATACTGTTACATCACTCTACTTCTACGTGATTGCCTACCCTGGCTTCGAGTCATAGAAAGAGTTCAGTTTAAATTTTGTCTTATGGTATACATGACACTGAACGGGCTGACACCATCATACTTGACTGATCTCTACGTGAAGGACAATCTCATTCAAAGACAATTCAAGTCTGATGCGTCGAACAGACTGGTTGAACCCTTTCGTATGAATGCTGCTAAATTTTGAGACAGGGTTTTCAATGTACTGGGCCCACATTATTGAAATGACCTTCCATCTGGTTTGAGTTCATTTAGCAATTTCTAAACCTCTAAGAATAGTCTAAAAACATATCTATTTAAAAGGGGGGAAAAATTTTAACATGATGTAAAATGCCATTGAGGTGATTTTAGTTACTAAATGACGCTCAGAAAAATTCACCAATTTTTTTTTATTAAGCCTTAATATATTTTTAAACTCCTTTGGTAATAAGTCTCGATGAATTTAGTGACAATTCTGTCCTGCGTAAGCACATAAATAAAGAATAAATAATATTTTTATAAACAAAAATTATTAGTCTGAAACACTCATCCAAAATGAAAAAAAACCTTTCCGAGCAAAGATAAATGTCGCCGGCGGGACTTATTGGTGAAAAATGTTTTTGACTTGTCAAATATTTATTAATTGATAAACTAAAGTTTTTAAGACAAGATTTTTGTAA